>BQKN01000834.1:611069-625869 GCA_022839385.1 Asparagus kiusianus
ATATATATATATATATATTAATTATACATATATTATATATATATACACATATACATATATTATATATATACATATATTATACATATAAGAAAAAAAGCACTGTTCCGAGCCGGCGGGCTTTTTGGACACCCCTAGCCACGGCGGCGTAACAGCTTTTGTTGGTTCACGAGATGGTGGAAAATTTTCTCCGTTGTTGATTTTATCCTTGCTTATGTTATATTTAGGCTAAATATTAGGATAATATACTAACTTTGAACAATATCTGATAGCCTCCCCTAACTTTCAAACTATTATAAAACTCATAAGTTGTAGGGTTGGGCGTGAGCTGGGTCAACCGTTGGTTTGGCCTGGCACAACACGCCATGGGTTATGACCTGGTATGACTCATAGTGGGTTGGGCCCGATCTGGCCCATGGTATAATCGGTTCAAGGGCCTGGCTAGGTCTAGCCCGGACTTAGGGTCAGAGAACACGATCCGACCCACGCTGACCCATGATATATTTTTTGGTTCAGTAGTTGTTCATTTAGCCATTTGGGTCTGCAGTGAACTGCTAACAAAACTAAAAGGTCATAGGTCTTTAGTTCGCAGTCCTTTTGGCCCATTGAGAAACACAGCAGTGATCTTTTAAGCTCGCTGCTGTCTACTTAGAAGGATTAAAAATTTAATACAAGTTTAAAATCGTTTAATACAAGTTTAAATTACTAAAAATAAATTAAAAATAATTTTTATAATTATAAATATAAGTTTAATATGATTAAAAAGGTAAAAAAAAGGAAAAATTAGAAGAAAATTTCATAGTCTACCCATGACCCATGGGCAGTGGGCCAGGTCAGACAAGTCCAGCACCTAGGCGGATTGTGGGTGGTGTCAGACCCGGCCAGCACCTAGGCGAGTTGTAGGCTAAGCTAGGTCCAGTCTTAGACTTGGGATCAGAGAAGTAGGCCTAGCTCACTCTGACCCGACCGAGCCCAGGTCAGGCCCGACTCGACGTTGAACCTAATGGGCGGGATCACGGGCGTGAACTGACCCAGTTCATGCCCACCCCTATTAAGTTGGGGTTATCAAAAAATTCATTTTACGTCTAAGATTTCTCCGGAAAAACTTCCCTAATGATATTGATTGCAATTTTCACTAATAAAAAAATCACCTTGCCTAATTTAATCATCCAAGTGAAAATTGTAAGTTTCTGATATTTTGCTTGTTACGAGTGTTTCTGATAAAATCTCAAATTTAAAGGCAGCTCTCTAATTAATAACCTCTAACTTCAGGGGGGTTTCTGATAGTTTGAAAGTTATGAGTGTTATCTGATAATCGTTCAAAGTCAAGGGGCTTTTTCGATATATTTAGCCTCATATTTATCGTTCATGCTAACGTATTTATACATCATGAGTATGATTTATTGATTTAATCTAGCACGAGTTTAATCCTAAATTTATATGGTATGTGGACAAAGAAAGATACAAATTTTAATCATATATAAAACTACATCAAAGACAAAACTGAACATCGAAGTAACATTTCTATGTGTTATTATTTCCACTGATAAATGATCTCCAAGATCATTGTGGGGCAATAAAATGAAGAACGGTGTCAGTGTGTCACTTTCAAAAAGGTCACAGAGACGAGAATTGCTTCATTCATCGCTAGCGCTGGAGATTGGGCGCTAGAGAGCTGAAAGCAGCTTGTGGTCCAACTCTGACGCAGACGTAGAAACGCGAAGACCGATCGGATATCGTTCCGATACCGACAAGTCCTGACAATAACAGGTAGATAACAAGCTTGAATCCACAAGCCCTAAAATTTTTCAAGTTTAGAGAAGAATATAATGGAGAAATTTCTCTTGATTGAATAATTGAAAAGTTAGTTCCTTGATTTACAAAGGAACTATTACATATAGCCAACTAAACCTATCCTAATTCTAATAAAAAAAGCAAGTCGGATTCTAAAAGGAAATAACAAAAAAACGAATCCTTTCCTAACTGTTGTTTGAGTCGACACGAGACGTGTCAATTAGTACCACCTTTCGTGTCTATTGGACATGTGTCGACTAACACCGCATTTTGTGTCGATTGGGCGTGTCGTCTCGTCCTGTCGCCTCGAGTCGTCTACTCGTCTCGTCTGGTCTGCTTCGCCTCGAGCCGTCAACTCGATTCGTCTGGTCTGCTTTCGTCTCGTCTGGTTTGCGTCGAGTTGAGATGTCGTCTCGTCCGCCGATGTCGTCTCGTCCGTCGATGTCGTCTCGTTCTTGTCCGCCTGTTCCTTCGTCTCGTCCAATTACTTAATCTCCTATATTAGTCCCTCCTTCTTTGTAAGAACTCGTCTCTGAGTTCGCATCACTCGAATACAACTCGATTGAAGGATGATAATCAGATTTATCATATATACCACGTTGAATGTTTTCAACATAGTCATTCCTTCTGGAAGATCCACTACATATACATTATTGTTGATCTTCTTGAGGATCTTGAACTGTCCATATTTTTTTTGGTTTAAGCTTGCAATATGTCTCAGTCGATAACTGTTCCTTTCGTAGGTACACCATTAACATGTCTCCTTCATTGAACACCTTGAGCCACCTCTTCTTGTCCGGTCGTGCCTTGAACTTTGCATTGGCTTTCTCAAGCTTTGTAAGCACTTCCTCTTGAATGTTGAGAGCATTCTCCGTCATTGAACTTGCTGCCTCGTTGAACTTGCTACTTGTCGGTAGCTTCAATAAGTCTTGGAGATGTCGAGGTGTCTTCCTGTAAATGATAGAAAAGTGAGACAAACCAGTGGAGCTATGAATAGTCATGTTGTAAGCGAATTCAGCTTGAGGTATAGCTTGATCCAACATTTTTGGCTTCTCTCCACATATGCATCGAATCAAGTTCCCAAAAGTTTGATTGACCACTTCCGTTTGCCCATCCGTTTGAGGGAGGGTTGTACTGGAGTACTTCAATGAAGTGTCAAACTGTCGCCATAGAGTAGTCCAAAAAGTTGTTAAGAATATAGTATCCATATCCAAAACAATCGAACTAGGAGCACCATATAGTCCAACCACTTCTTGAAAGAATAGTCGTGCAACATGTGGTGCATCCGAAGTCTTGCAGCATGGAATGAAGTGAGCCATCTTAGAAAAGTGATCCGCTACCACAAAGACTGAATCCACACCTCTTTGTGTCCGGTGAAGTCCCAACACAAAGTCCATACTCAAATCCTCCCATATATCCTTGGGCACAGGTAAAGGAGTGTACGTACCAGTATTTTGTACTTGCTCCTTTGCAACTTGGCACACTTGACAGCTTCTTACAAGTGTTGACACATTCTTCTTTGGTGTCAACTGTGTCAGAACTGCACATGGACTCATACTCTCTCTAATGTGGTCCTTTTGAATGAGGCTCTCATTGGTATCTTGTAGGACCTTCTTTTCCTATGGGTTCATACGATAATAGGGGAGATTAGGAAGTACCGAACCCAGAATGAAATCGATGTGGTGCTGTATATCCCTCATGGGAGGAAGTCTGTCTAGCAGATCTTTAGGAACCAATACTTCAAATTCCACAAGCAGTGACTTCATCTTCTGTGGGACTTCAATGATTGCCTTGACTTCTTCCTTCACAAATAATGTAAATCGCTGCTTTGACTCCTTTGACTCTGTCAGAAGTTCATCCTTGTTACAAAGAGATATACACTTGGGCTTTTGATCTTTAGGATTCTTTTGAGAGGGTGGAATAGGTGGTAGGATGATCTTCTTATTCTTCCATATGAAAGAATACTCATTCTTCTTGCCGCCATGCATAGCGTTGACATCATACTGCCACGACTGCCCTAACAATACATGGCATGCATTCATGTCCAGAATATCATAAGTAACAGAGTCATGATATGTCTTTCCTAGTGATAGTGGCACGCAGCATAACTCGGTCACCTTAACAGAGAGACCCTTCTTGATCCATCCTATGGTATATGGTACGGGTTTTGCTTTTGTCAGGAGTTTCAAGTGATGTACCAAAGCCTTTGACACAATATTCTCATAGTTTCCATTGTCAATAATGAGGGTGCACACCTTGTTGTTGACTAAGCACCTAGAAAAGAAGATTTGATGTCGTTGTGATGAATCTGGTGTTTTCTGAGTGCATAGGAGTCGTTGAAAAACACATGACACATTGTCGCCCTCAATCTCGACAACCTCCTCCTCATACTCTTCTTCAGATGCTATTTGTCCATCCTCAACTTCTTCATAATCTGCAAGATTTACCTTCCATCGTTGCAGATACTCGTTAGACTTATGCCCCGGTTGGAGACATCGGAAACACTTCCCGACGATTGGTTTTGCATATTGATTGGATTGAGTGGTTGTTGGTGGTGGTTGGTTGGTTGATCACTCAGTAGACCATAGAGGAATAGGTCGATCAGTCGTTCTTTGTCCTGCTACTGGTTCTCAACTGAACTTCCTTGATCGGTTCTCCTAAAGGGTGGTGACTTGGAGGACAATCTTTCCGCCTTTAGATCCATATTGTAGGCTTCATCAACAGAATACACATTGTGGAAGCCACCTTCTCTTGAATCGAATACTTTAAACCACTGATATACTTGGATGCGAGTTGTTCCTCGCTCATAAACAAATCTCAACGAGAAGTAAGACAGAAGAATTCTTCGATATAGGTACTTACTGACCTGACTCCTTGACGGTACTGCTCGAAGTGGTTATAGAGGATTTGTTGATAGTCGGGCGGTAGGAACCTTGCTTGTAGTAGTTGCTTCATGCGACGCCAAGCCCTCACAGGTTGCTTGTCTTACCGTCTCCTAGCATTTTGACTTTGATCCCACCATGCAGTGGCTCCTCCTTTGAGACGATATGCCACAAATTTTACATAGTTTGCTTCAGGCATATTAGCCATCTCAAAGAGCTCTACCTTCATCTCATACTCTTGCATTTGTGATGTCCTCCTTGCTCTACCTTCATCCAAAGGAAGGGAGCTCTACCTTCATCTGGAAAGAAGGGATGTCGTGCTTATGAAAAATGATCATGTATGCCCTATCGGTGGTATTAGTACAGTCCGGATCATGATGCATGATGAAGTGGTTATGGAGTTGAAAGAAGTGAGGTTCGTACCGTAGCTGACGAAGAACATCATTTCTCTTGGTACTTTGAAGGAAACAGGTTATTGGGTGATCTTAGATGATGCTACTGTGAAGGTCATAAAGGCTTCTGTGGTGATGATGCGAGGTGTCAGTGAAAATAACCTATACTACTTGAAAGACAAGACAGTTACAGGAGGTCTGTCAGCTTCTATCACGACAGAAGAGGACACTACCACCTTATGGCACATGAGACTTTAACACACAGGTGATAAGTTCCTACAGTCATTGGTAAAATAGGAGATATTAAAAGATGCTAAGACCTAGAAGATGGAACTGTGTGAGCATTGTGTACTTAGGAAGAAGACAATAGTAAAGTTCGGCACCACTATTCAAAACATCTAAGATATATTAGATTATATTTACACAGATATTTCGGGCCCTTCCAAGCACACATTACTTGGTGGGGCCAATTATTTACCACTTTTATTGATGACTATTCCAAAAAAATTGAATATACCCTATGAAGCATAAACATGAGATCCTGGATATTTTTATGGAGTGGAAGAAGAAAGGGAGCTGCAAACATGTGGAAAGGTAAAGACTCTTCATTCAAATAATGGTGGAGAGTACAAGAGTGATCCATTTCTGTAGTTTTGCCTGGATTACGGTATTAGGTGATACTTTACAGTTTAAGAGATACCATAACAGAACAGGGTGACTGAGAGATTGAATCGTACCTTGCTCGAGAAGGTGTAATGTATGATGACACAGAGTGGATTATCTAGATTCTTTTGGGCCGAGACGTTAGTTTATGTGAGCCATCTCGTGAACATGTTGTCGTACACTGTGATACAGGGGAAGACTCTGATGGAGCGTTGGTCTGGTTCGGTGGCTAGTGACTATGAGTCACTTCGGATATTTGGATGTTTAGCTTATTATCATGTAAATGATGGAAAATTAAATCCAAGAGAGAGGAAAGCAGTCTTTGTGGGATTTGAAGAATGTTGTTTGTTGGAAATTTTATAACAAGAAGAAAATAAAAGAATTGTATTTGATTTTATTCTCTCTAACTGCTTAGAAAAAGAATGTTTACAACTCTCTCAACTCTCGAATTACAATTTAAATTCCTAAATACAAAAGAGAAGAGAATGAATTTGATTCTCCCCTTTGTTTAAGACCGGGTTCTTCACGGTGGCGATGAGATGCCTCCCTCGAATGCTCGCGTCGAGTTTGCTTCTCGTTGACGATCCGACGTCTTGTTTTACTGGAACGTGGTCTTCTCCTCACGATTTGACGTTGTGGAGAACTTGCATGGCAAGTTTTAGAACTCTGAACGAGTTTTCAAAGAGTTGATTTAACCGAAAGTCGGTTATAAGCCAAGGATGAGGAAGCTCCTCGTTGCTGATCTCCAAGATCTCTTCTTTGCTGCCCCCCGAGAAGGATCAAAAAGACCGACCCCAGATCTCTTCTTTGTTGCCCCCCGAGAAGGATCAAAAAGACCGACCCCAGATCTCTTCTTTGTTGCCCAAAAGAAGGATCAAAAAGCCAGACCTTAACTAAGCTGATTTCTTAGTTATTTATAGAGGATTAAGGGGTGTAACCACCTCCTTAATTCGCTCCTAAGTGGGGCTAAGGGATGTAACCCGCCCCTTAAATCACTCCTGAGTGGAGTTGTGATCCTCTCAGATCGTGGGAAACGGTTTTGAAACCGTTCAGCTCGTGTTTGAACGAGTCAAACGCAAAATCCGCGTTCTGGCATGAATTCTGCATTTAAACGCAGCGTCTGGAAGCTCGGACGCAGCGTCTGGTTGGAAGCTGCGTTTGGTAGCTTGGAAGCTGCGTTTGACCGCTTAGAGGCTGCGTTTGGTGGCGGTTGGAGCTGTGTTAGGTAGCGGTTGGAGCTGCGTCTGGCAGCGAGTGAAGCTGCGTCTGGCAACGAGTGAAGCTGCGTTTGGCAGCGGTATAGAGCTACGTTGGGCAGCGCTCGGAGCTGCGTCTGGCAGCAGGTGAAGCTGCGTTTGGCAGCGATATAGAGCTGCGTTAGGTAGCGCTTGGAGTTGCGTTGAGCAGCGGTTGAAGCTGCGTTGAGCTGCGGTTGGAGCTGCGTTGAGCTGCGTTCGTAGCTTTGAATGCGGTGCATCTTGATGCTGGTACGCGGGGAGGACTTCCACAGCTTGATTTGAAGAGACCGTCGATTTGTAGTCTCTTTCTGTCAGAGCACTGCAAAGATCGTCGTTTTGTAATCTTTGCTTTAGCTCTTTGATATATGAGAGTCATCAGATTGTAACTCCCGATGTTGATTGTGAAGACTATTGATTAGAGCTTTCATCAGTTATCGTGAAGGTCGTCAGATTGTAACCTTCAGCGATCTACGTGAAAATCTTCAAATTGTAGCCTTCTGGAAGTCGTCAGATTGTAACTTCCATCATCGGTGTTTGATGGGGATCAGCTATCTATTGTGATTTTTAGACAGCCTACAGAACCCCCTCCAAAGTTTTCGAAAGTTCGCGGTTGACTGGGACGAATTTTCGGAATACTTTGGATCTCAACTCTGATCTTGGAGCTGTTGATTCCTTGTGGTAAAGGATTTATTCTCTGCACATGCTTCGAAGGCATCTTGGTTGAAGGGATTTGGCACGTAGGACATGTGTGAAGGTATATGCCATAATCCTGCTTCTGGAATGTGGGGGTGGACCCCACATTTTGATCTTGAGATGCGGGTCTCACCCTTACATGTTGAATTTAGAACACAGGTATGACCTCGGCGTTCAGTTTTTGCATCGCGGGTCTGACCTCAACGTTTTGACTTAAGACATGGAAGTAGCTTCCGTGCATTTTTGACTAAGTCTTTGAGACTTGTCTTTGGCTCATCTGTTTTAAGTCTCGGCTCACATTTATTAAGTTGATGGGCCTACAAACGTGCATAGGATTTTTGGCAAACCCTCAGCCATCAACGGATTTGATAAGCCTTTACCGACTACCGTTTGAGTCGGGCTAGCACGTGGATTGTCTAAGTCCGTTCCACATGTAACGTTGTGCTAAGAGAATGAACCCTCTTAGACTTGATGCTACGATTTTGAATACATAGACTTTGTCGTTTTCACGAAAAAAGACTAACCGGCAACGCGTGTTAGGCGTAGGCTTATCTCTAATTAGGGATCGAGATAAAGTCCCCCATGCGTGTGAGGCATGGATTTTGATGCTACGATATTAAATACGTAGGCTTCATCGCTGGTTTCTTCCTGTGTTACTTGAAGCACTGAAAGAAAGTTAAAAGCGTCAGAGGTGTGATGTTAACTTGACAGGTTTGTGGACCTATCGCTCTATTGAAGAGAGTCGATAAGTTGATTTTGTCGTCAGAGGTGTGATGTTAACTTGACGGGTTTGTGGACCTATCGTTCTATTGAGGAGAGTCGATAAGTTGATTGTCAGAGGTGTGGTATTAACGTGACAGGAATTTGTTGCGATCGGAGCAACTTTGTGGACTTATCATCCTATTGAAGAGGATTGATAAGTGGATTTTGTCAGAGGTGTAATATTAACGTGACAGGAGAATGTTGCGACCGGAGCAACTTTGTGGACTTATCATCCTATTGACGAGGATTGATAAGTGAATTTGTCAGAGGTATGATATTAACATGACAAGAGAATATTGCGATCGGAGCAACTTTGTGGACTTATCATCCTTTTGACGAGGATTGATAAGTGGATTTGTCAGAGGTGTGATATTAACATGACAAGAGAATGTTGCGATCGGAGCAACTTTGTGGACTTATCATCCTATTGACGAGGATTGATAAGTGAATTTGTCAGAGGTGTGATATTAACATGACAAGAGAATATGTACTTACGACTTGCACAAGATTTTAGGAATTAGCATCTCGCTGGGGAAACTTGCTAGGTGAATTTATCATCAGGAACGATGAGTTCTGATACCTATGATTTGAACAAGATTTTGAAGACTTAGTGTCTTGCTGGGGAAGATTGCGATTTGAGCAATTTTGAGGACCTATCATCCTATTGACAAGGATTGATAAGTTGATTGTCAGAGGTGTATTGTTAACGTGACAAATTGGGAGTGATGCAAGCTGCATTCATACTCTGTGGGGTGATGATCGTCAGAAGTGTAATGTTAACTCGACGATATGAAAGATTCGTTACTCTTAATCCAATGGATTCCAAGTAACCAACCCCCAGTCTTGAGTAAGACTTAGCAGGGGAATAAAAAGAGATAGATAAGGCACATCACTTAGTGGGACACTATCCATGAAGTCGGAATAGAGACACATCACCTGGTAGGCCATTATCTGATGAGTTTGACTATCAGAGGTAACTGTTAACGTGATAGTTTTGTGGACCCGCCATCCTACTTGAAGAGGATTGGTGGGGGAATTTGGAGGAAAATGACTATCAGAGGTGACTGTTAACGTGATAGTTTTGGTAGACCCACCATCCTATTGAAGAGGATTGGTGGGGGAATTTGGAGAAAAATGACTATCAGAGGTGACTGTTAACGTGATAGTTTTGGTGAATTTCGTGGTTGACAGAGGTATTCTATTGAACATGACAACTCAGAAATTTATTATTCATAATCCAACGAACTACAAATAAACCAACCCCCAGTCTTGAACAAGTGTAGGGGGGAAAATGATAGACATGGCACATCGCCTAGTGGGCCATTATCTAATGAGTTTGACTATCAGAGGTAATTGTTAACGTGATAGTTATTGGACCTGCCATCCTACTGAAGAGGATTAGCTTCAGTGGCCCTAGTATCTTCCGGTTCTGACTGAGAAGATTGAGCTTGGTCCAATTGCTCAGGAGGAGATTGAGCTTGGTCTGATTGCTCAGGCTGATCCTGCCTACTTTGTTCAACTTTGATCCTGGTAATAATCTTTTGAGCCTGTTCGCCTTGAGAGATTAGTTGTCTCCAGGAACGGCATTCTGCAACTCCTATTCGGGCTAGGAGGTCGGTCTGCAAGTTGTGTCGACAGGTCTCTACTAAGGTAGACTGTGTCATACCTGACGAACACCGGAGAGCCGTGGTTCGGAACCTCTTGACGAAGGCTTTGACGGACTCCCTCTTCTTCTGCTTAGTGGTGAGAAGAGTATGGATGGAGACTTCTGTATCCTCTTCAAAAAATCTTGATAGGAAGAGTCTCTCTAAATCTGTCCATTTTTGGATACATCCGACAGGCAGTTTCCTGAACCATTCAAAGGCAACTCCCTTGAGGGTGCCAATGAATAATCGAGCCTGAATGGCATCGTTTGATATCACATTCCCAGTCTGTGACTTGAAATGATAGATATGTTGGTTCGGTGATCCCGTGCCGTTAAAAGTTTGTAACGTCGGGACTTTGAACTTTGGAGGATAAGGAACTGCATCCCATTCGGTAGGATAGGGTCTGACAACTCCCTCTTCTTGGAGCTCGCTTCTGTTGGAAATAGCATTGAGGCGGGCTTCCAATTCTTCCATTTTAGCAGATTGGAGATTCTGCTCGTTCTCTATCTCTCTTCCTTCATCAGAGGAAGATTCTAGGTTGTGGGCTTCTTGGTCAGAAGCCGTGTCATCAACCACTTTTCCCTTCCCTTTGCTTGTGTGAGGTCGGGATGAAGACGTTTTTCCTCTCCGGGAGGATTCTTGCCTAGGTGACGAATTTGTCTTCTAAAATTTGGTCTGGTCTGCGACGAGTTGAGTCAACAGGGCCAGGAGTTCATTGAGGGTCTTCTGCTGTGATTTGAGCATGGCATCTTGCTCAGCAACCCTCTTTGAAAGATCTTCAGAATGTTCTGCCATGTGGGTGAAGCTCTCATGCCCAATGAAAGAGCTTGATGATTGGGACTCTGCAATGGCTGAGTGTTCATCATCGGAATTAGTTCTTTTGGCTAAACTCTGATAGTTGACAGGAGGAATGGCTCCTGTTCGCGTCCAAGTGTGTCGGTAGACTCCTTCAAACTCGTTAGCGATTTCTCTGACGGTCGATGAACGACTTGTCTCAGAGTCATCGGAACTAGGACTTGAGGTTTTTCCTCTGCCGATCACATTGATAGTGACCCCAGGATATTCGATCTCTAGAGACTTCTTCATGTGTGAACGTCGCCGTTGGTTAGGCAAAGCAACATTCGTAAATTGGTTGAACACCAATAGTTTGGCCGCATATGAGCAGGATTGACATCCCAAGAGGACCGTAGGAATCAGTCGTTCACATTGGAATGAGCGAATGACTTGTTGCATCAGTCTTTCTCTTGATTTGAACTCTCTCAAATATGTTGTAGAAACTCAAGAAGAGTTACTTGCTGACCGTGAGGTTTGAACTAGAACCCCCAGTCCATGATTAGACAGGACTGGCTCTTGGTGAACATGAATCTGGTTGAGATACCTTGAATCCATGAACTTCTTATATCCGCCCCTCAATCTAGTCGCGCTACACAGACTATTGCTGGCAAAACGCAGTCTCAAAGTCTGCATTTTGGTTCTGAAACGCATATTTGAGAGTTGTGTTCATTTTGTGGAACGCACCCCTGAGGGCTGCGTTCAGTCTTCTTCTCACAGAGCCTATGTTTGGGCTCATAAACGCGAGACTTGCATTCTGAAACAGAAACGCAGGGCACAAGGTCACGTTTAGGCTCACAAACACGAAACTCGTGTTGATGAAGATGTGCTCGTCGTAGGGATCTCCTCCTTCGTTGAGCAGCGTTCTTCTTAGCCTGCTTCAAGGCCTTTGTAGCGACATCACCATCTATGTTGATCAAGTTTGTCGCCTCAATAGGCTTCTTGCGACCCAATACCCGTCGTCTTGACGCGGGTTTGGCTGAAGCTGAGCCCACTCCATCTGGGGAGGGGTTGTCTGAGCAGTCTTCCTTAGGCGGTTCGGTTGCAATTGGAGCAGTTAGAGCTTTAGTCTCTTTGGAGACTTTGTGGATCTTGCGCATAGCCTTGGGGCTAAGGGATCCGGAGGAGAGGGCCTCTTCAAATTTGGCTTGATCAAACTCTACCACGAGAGTTTCGACAATTGTTCCAGTGAGATGAACGTCGGATTGCGCCACCACTTCTTCATCAGAGAAGCTAGTCCCCAGCGGAGTCGCCATCTTTTGTTTGTTGGAAATTTTGTAACAAGAAGAAAATAAAAGAATTGTATTTGATTTTATTCTCTCTAACTGCTTAGAAAAAGAATGTTTACAACTCTCTCAACTCTCGAATTACAATTTGAATTCCTAAATACAAAAGAGAAGAGAATGAATTTGATTCTCCCCTTTGTTTAAGACTGGGTTCTTCACGGTGGCGATGAGATGCTTCCCTCGAATGCTCGCGTCGAGTTTGCTTCTCGTTGACAATCCGACGTCTTGTTTTACTGGAACGTGGTCTTCTCCTCACGATTTGACGTTGTGGAGAACTTGCATGGTAAGTTTTAGAACTCTGAACGAGTTTTCAAAGAGTTGATTTAACCGAAAGTCGGTTATAAGCCAAGGATGAGGAAGCTCCTCGTTGCTGATCTCCAAGATCTCTTCTTTGCTGCCCCCCGAGAAGGATCAAAAAGACCGACCCCAGATCTCTTCTTTGTTGCCCCCCGAGAAGGATCAAAAAGACCGACCCCAGATCTCTTCTTTGTTGCCCAAAAGAAGGATCAAAAAGCCAGACCTTAACTAAGCTGATTTCTTAGTTATTTATAGAGGATTAAGGGGTGTAACCACCTCCTTAATTCGCTCCTAAGTGGGGCTAAGGGATGTAACCCGCCCCTTAAATCACTCCTGAGTGGAGTTGTGATCCCCTCAGATCGTGGGAAACGGTTTTGAAACCGTTCAGCTCGTGTTTGAACGAGTCAAACGCAAAATCCGCGTTCTGGCATGAATTCTGCATTTAAACGCAGCGTCTGGAAGCTCGGACGCAGCGTCTGGTTGGAAGCTGCGTTTGGCAGTTTGGAAGCTGTGTTTGACCGCTTAGAGGCTGCGTTTGGCGGCGGTTAGAGCTGTGTTAGGCAGCGGTTGGAGCTGCGTCTGGCAGCGAGTGAAGCTGCATCTGGCAACGAGTGAAGCTGCGTTTGGCAGCGGTATAGAGCTACGTTGGGCAGCGCTCGGAGCTGCGTCTGGCAGCAGGTGAAGCTGCGTTTGGCAGCGGTATAGAGCTGCGTTGGGTAGCGCTTAGAGTTGTGTTGAGCAGCGGTTGGAGCTGCGTTGAGCTGCGGTTGGAGCTGCGTTGAGCTGCGTTCGTAGCTTTGAATGCGGTGCATCTTGATGCTGGTACGCGGGGAGGACTTCCACAGCTTGATTTGAAGAGACCGTCGATTTGTAGTCTTTTTCTGTCAGAGCACTACAAAGATCGTCGTTTTGTAATCTTTGCTTTAGCTCTTTGATATATGAGAGTCATCAGATTGTAACTCCCGATGTTGATTGTGAAGACTATTGATTAGAGCTTTCATCAGTTATCGTGAAGGTCGTCAGATTGTAACCTTCAGCGATCTACGTGAAAATCTTCAAATTGTAGCCTTCTGGAAGTCGTCAGATTGTAACTTCCATCATCGGTGTTTGATGGGGATCAGCTATCTATTGTGATTTTTAGACAGCCTACAAATGTGTTAAAGGCATCAAATTATGGGATCCACAGGACAAGAAGATAGTCATCAGCATAGATGTTACAATTGATGAGGCGTACATGATAAGGCCTTGTCACGCCCCGCTTTCCAAAATACCCGAGAATCGGAACGTGAATAAGCCCACGACGTATTAAATTGAGAAGAAATATGCACTAACATTTTTTTCCTCTTTTTTTTCTTTTCTTCTCAATCCAATACGCTAAGCGTCTGGAAATAAATACAATGCGAAGTCACAGGTCCCCGATCACAATCAGCAAGAATATAATGAACAATACAGAATATGAAATAGACATATCATCAAAAGTAGATCATCCGAGACATAAAATATTCGGGTCAACATGCTCTTATACAAAACTGAACAAATGAATACTGAAGAGGTACAAAGATACATCGATCAACGGAAATAGAAAGAACTACAAAAGTAAACAATGACCAGCATATAACAAAAGAGACGACTAGACTTCGGCTTCTTCTTCTACTCTGTCTGCAAGGCACTCCTGCTGAGAATCTTCTGACTCCTGTATGATTCCAAACTGAGGCTATCCATCACCTAAATCTGACGTACACCCAGAAAATAGGAGTATGTCAGCGTGTATACATATGGCAAGATCCCCCAAGGCAGGAACAAATACAATAACAGTATTGATAATATATGCGTGGTCAATGCGATAACAAAAATAAAAATAGAACATGTGATGATAGTAATAACGATAGAGGCGCGCAACTGGAATACAATTAATCAGATGAGACCAAAAATCAACCAAGTAACAAGATCATGCAGCAAGTCATCCTATAATCATCCACATAACAAGGTCATACAACTAGATGGAATTAATACCTAAAAATCTACAACTCGAGACGTAGTACGTCGAGTGAAATAATCCAAACAAGGAAACCCTTATGTATATACTATATGTCTTAATTTGTAGATAATTAAATATTAATCCCGATCTATGTATGAAAAGGAGTACAACCGGCCTACATCTCACAAGAATCATACTTAGCCAAGAATCGAGGTCATGTAACTAACTATCCCATTACTCATCTCAACTAATCAACAACCGCAATATCACTGCTCCTCAGACCCACCCCAGGCTGACACAAGGCTCTGGCGCGAGCCTGGAAAATAATCAACAATCTCGAT
>BQKN01000834.1:625879-636390 GCA_022839385.1 Asparagus kiusianus
GACACAAGGCTCTGGCGCGAGCCTGGAAAATAATCAACAATCTCGATATCACTGCACCTCAGACCCACCCCAGGCCGACACAAGGCTCTGGCGCGAGCCTGGAAAATAATCAACAATCACATATCACGATACCTCAGACCCACCCCAGGCCGACACAAGGCGCTGGCGCGAGCCTGGAAAATACATCAACAATCTCATCCGATCACCTGAACCAAGGATTCTCTATCTCAACTCTTCTCGCTTTTCTAAGTCGACAATCATAATCCACACTATAACTCGGGTTCACCACCTAAACTCAGTCAACACACCCACAAATGTCACTAGATTTGTTCATGACTCACAATGCCACTAAGTCATGAACTACTAAGGTTCTCAAACACAACTAGGCGATATTAACAACATTAATTCCACGCAACCACATCATGACATGTCGAATACAGTAAAATTATTCACAAACATGAAATGTAATCATGAACAGCAACTATTTAATTCTGAAAATAATTCATTTTCTAAGATAATTTCTTTTAAAATTATTTCTCATTATAATAATCCAAAATATTCTCTTTTCCAGAATAAATTCTTTAAAATTATTTCTCATCAATTATTATTCTAAAATAATTCCTTTTCACATAAATAAATTCTTTTTAAATATTATAAATTCTCTAAAATAAATCCATTATCAAATTAAATTCTTTTAAATATTATAAATTCTCTAAAATAAATCCATTATCAAATTAAATTCTTTTAACTTATTATAATTATTCCAAAAACACTATTTATTACATATCAATTATTCAGATCAATATTCTTCAGCAAACAACCCACGCAGATAAATACGTCAGAAATATACTATGCAAATAATTTATAACAGGTATAGAATTTAGATCTGAGCAAGAGAGATCTTGCCAAGGGTTTTTGTCGAACGTATCGACGTCGGCGGTGCGGGTCGGATCCGACACAGTGGGAACAGCCTCAGGAAGAGCTCCGACGAGGGGCTGCGGCGACGGGCTACGGCGAACTTGGTCGGCGTTGGGCAGCGGGTCGGTGGGATCTCGACGGCGATGTTTGGCTCGGTGACGAACGGAGGATGGCGTGGGGTGAGGGGAGGCGAGGGAAGAGGAGATCACAACAGTGGTTTGGGTTGGTCGGGGCTGACGTGAAGGAGGAGCGGCGGATGGCCGGAGGGGGCGGCGAGGGCAGTTCAAGGTGGCGGGGAGAGGAGATGGCGCTGGAGGCGGTTCAGGGGAGGGCGCTGGCGGCGGTGGTGATGGGGGCTGAGGGGTGACGCTCGGTACGGACAGCGACGAGGCTAGGTGAGGAGAGGAGCGGTAGCGCTGGTTGCGTTCGGGTGGTCGTAGGGCTTTGCATGGGGTTGAGCGGGCAGTGAGGGGTTTCGTGGGAGATGGGAGAGGAGGTCGGGCCGATGGGGAGGAGCGGCAAGGGAGGCGACGGGCTCGAGCGAGGTTGTCGGGGGTTGGCTGCTTGGTCAAGGCGGCGGAAGAGAGGAAAGGAGAGAGAAGAGAGAGAGAGAGAGGGTAATGTGGCGGCTGCGTTGTGAAAGAAGAGAGGAAGAGAGAGAAACTCATAACACACACACACACACACACACACACACACACACACACACATATATATATATATATATATATATATATATATATATATATATATATATATATATATATATATACACATAAAGGGAAAATTAGGGTTTGGGTTAAATTAAACAAAAAATAATTAAAATAAAATAGTTAAGGGTATTTAAATATTAAACTAATTACATAATATTTATATACAAATAAAAACATACCTGTTGTGCTAATACAACAGTTGATTCGAAATAGTTGAAATATACGCATATTGTACAATTAAACATGAATAATTAATAATAAAAATATTTACTTACATTTAAAATTAAATAATTATGGGATAATTATATACACAGTAAAACGTACTAGTTATACTAATACGACAGATAATATGTAACAATAGAAATAATACAACTAGTTATACAAATAATACGTAATTAATAATACAAAGTATTATACGAAATATTACGTAATAATATTAATAGTACAGCATATTATTTAAAATAACATATAATAGTACCGATAACACAACAAATTAATTCCAAAAATTTATACCACACAAAATAAATTTATAAATATCAAAATCATTTAAATAAATATATAATCAGATTTTTAAATCATAGAAAATTATAGAAAATCAAGAAAAATACAAATACTCTTTTAAAATTAATAATTAAATATTTTAAAATACTAAAAAATTATTTTAACTAGTATTAAAATTCATGGTCCTTACAGGCCTCAAGTTCCTCAGCAGGTGGACGAAGACCAAATTCAAAAGATATCCCAGCAGGTGGAGGATGATGTGACTCCACCCATTCCAGATAGCATTGTATCCATTAAGGATCCTACACAGGTGATACTAGAAGGAGATGGGATTACAACCGGGCATATAGAGAATACATTGGATAGTGAGACTCAGGAGCAGGATCATGTTTAGGAGTTCATTGCAGCAAATAGACCTAGAAGAGTGATTCGTCGGCCAGCAAGATATAATGATATCATGGTTGCATATGCATTATCAGTGGAGATTTTTGATGATATGGTTCCTTCTACATTCAGGGAGGTAGAGTCTAGCTCTGATTCAATCAGGTAGAGCAAAGCAATGGAAGAGGAGATGCGGTCTCTTCAGAAGAACAATACTTTAGAACTTGCAAAGCTACCTAACGGTAAGAAAGCTATTGGTTACAAGTGGGTACATACAAAGAAGGAGGAATCTTCTATTGGGGACATTCGGTTCAAAGCCAGATTGGTTGCCAAGAGATATGCACATCTTGAGGGTGTTGATTACAACGAGGTATTTTCACCCGTTATAAAGCATTCGTTGATTCGGATTTCACAGCTGGATTTGGATTTGGTCAAGATAGATGTTAAGATGGTCTTTCTGCATAGAGATTTAGATAAGGAGATCTACGTGACACGGCCCTTGGGATTTAAAGTTACAAGGAAAGAGGATTTAGTGTGCAAGCTGAAGAAGTCTCTTTATAGTTTGAAGCAATCACTGCGATAGTCGTACAAGAGATTCGACAGCTTCATAATTGGCCATGGGTATACGAGGAGCTCATATGACTTATATATTTACATGCACAAGCTACAAGATGGTGAGTACATATATTTGTTATTATATGTTGATGATATGCTTATTACTTCCAAGAATTTTTCGGTTATTTGAAAGTTAAAAAAGGAGCTGTCATCCGAGTTTGAGATGAAGAATCTTGGAGAAGCTAAGAAGATATTGGGTATGGAGTGTTGGCCTTCTTGTTTTGATGATGTTTAATAAACAATTTACTTCTAATGTTATTTGTCTAGTGTTTGTGTTTTCGTATTTATTCTAGGCAAACAACGAGTTGGAGGATGGATGGAATTGCGCATTCACGATAATATCCAATGGAGGTTGGCGGAATAGTAGGTGAAGTTATGTACAATTCAAGTTGAAGATCCAAGTTCAAGCTTCATCCGTAAGATTACCAAGTCAAGCTATTGAAGATCAAGATCAAGCTTTGGTAATTTAGTTTAGGAGTTTATATTATGTGTGTTAGTACCTTAAGCTCAATATAATATACACACACACATTTATTGGTTTCAATGTATATATATAGTTATATATATACATATATATATTGGCTTGATAGTTTTTAAGTTTTACTATGAAACAATTAAATATAATTAGAAAACATATTTTTATTTCATACTTACATGCATATATATGATTTCATCAATGTCAATTTTATTCAGTTCAATGAAATCATGTTTTAGTGCATTATATGTGTATTTTGATAAAATACTATATTCATTATTTATAGACTTCATAACAATAGTTTACATCTTTCTTTAAGTCTATAAAATCATTTTGTATTGTTCCAAAACATGGTTAAGCTAAAATGTCAAAACTCATATGTTCACATTTTCATGTTTTGGACTATTTTGCAAAATAATGATATTTTTTATTTGGGAGGTCCTTTCTAAAAACTAGTTTTTTGTAGCATGTGTATTATCATGTCTACAATCATTTCCCAAAGTTTTATATTTTTTGGAATTTATTTGATATTTTTAAACAGGATTTTAAAATCAGAAAATTAATTTTCAAACCTGTTTTCTCATATGTCAGTTTACGGTCGACCGCCACGGTCGACCGCGCCTTTATTTTTAACCTGCGGAGCCAACAGCAACTTTCACGGTCGACTGCCACGATCGACCGTCAGCTCAAAAATTCCCACGGTCGACCGTCACGGTCGACCGTCAAAGTTTCTGGAATTTTCTGAGCCTCGAAAGTGACTCGCGGTCGACCGCGAGATTTTCACGGTCGACCGCCGTTCACTCCAATGGTCATTTTGTACAGAATCTGATTTTCGATTCTGTTGGTTTTTGGTCATTTCTGTTGGGCTTTTGACTGAGGTTTTGGGAGGCTATAAATACCCCATTGATCTCAATTCTCATGGCAATCCAAGAAGTTTTTTAAACAAGGGTTTAAGTATTTTTTAAGTTTGTTTAAGAAGCTTTTAAGCATTTGAGAGTTTGAGTTTGTGAAATTAATTTCACAAGAGCTTGAGGAGATCATCTATTGGTGTTTGAGCATCCAACTCTTCTCCTTCCACTCTTGATCTAGTGAGAAGTTTTCTAAACTCAATCTAGATTTATATTTTATATTGTTTGATTATCATTTTATTAAGCTAGTGTTCATATTGAGTTTAGTTGATTTTATTTTCTCTTTGTTTACACACACAACCATTGAGCTTATTGTATTTACATTCATAGTATAATTGGGTTGTGGGATTGTGTAACTTAGAGAGTGAGCTTATAATTCGTTCCTATCCATTGTAGAGAACAAACACTTTGTATTGTGTTTATTATGAGATTCACTTTGTAATACACTTGTACTCCGAGAGAAGTGTGTGGCGAGAGTCGGGGATCATCCCAAGAGGAATGACGTCGGTTGACGAACCTAAAGAGAGGTTGTATCCGAGCACTTGAGGGAGACACGTCTAGTTCAACACTTGAGAGGGTGTAGAGTGGGATTACAAGAGTGTGTTAGTTATAGAGTTTTCGGTAAACTAAAAAACTGTATTGCGAGGTGTAAACATTATTCGGGTAAACGTAGAAAACCCGGTTGTGATAGTGGAGATCTCCTTGAGGTGAGGAGCAGAGATGTAGGTCGTGGGGACCGAACTCCGTAATCATATCATTTGTTTGTGATTGCATTGGCGCACTTATTTTTATGTTCATATCTTATATCGCCTTTGTATATTGCTTGTTGATTATATTACCCACTATCTAGTTTAGATTGTTTACTCTTGTGTTAATTATATATCCTTGCATATATCCCATAGTATATCTCATTGCTAGGATTTTTATCTTTGTTCGTATTGCTTATTCTTGCTTATAACATATTGTATATCTCTCTTGCAAGAATAATTTGTTAATTAGTTTTAATTGGCATAAAATCGGATTAGATTAGCATAAGACCCTAATCACCCCCCCTAAGTGTTGGCCTTCTTGTTTTGATGATGTTTAACAAACAATTTACTTCTAATGTTGTTTGTCTAGTATTTGTGTTTTAGTATTTATTATAGACAAACAACGTTGTTGGAGGATGGATGGAATTGCGCTTAAAAGAACATATCCAATGGAGGTTGGTGGAATAGTGGTTGAAGCTTATGCATTTCAAAGTTCAAGATCCAAGTTTAGCTTCATCCGCAAATATATCAAGTCAAGCCTATTGAAGATCAAGATCAAGCTTTGGTATATTTAGTTTAGGTTTTATATTATGTGTGTTAGATACTCTAAGCTCAATATCATATACACACACGTATTTGGTTTCTATGCATATATATAGTTTTATATATATATACATACATAGTTTTGAGTTTTCATGTTTATATGCCCATATATGATTTCACCTTTAACAAGCTTATATTTAATGAAATCATACTTAGTGTTTTGAATATATTGCATAGAATATACAATCTTATGAAAATATTGTATTTCTAGGTTATAGACTTCATAACAATATGTTATATCTTTTATCAAGTCTATACAATCATTTCATAAGGTTTCAAAATGTTGTTTGAGTCAAAATATCAAAATATCAATTTTCAGGTTTTCATGTTTTTGAACATATTTGCAAAATGATAATATTTTTCATTTGGGAAGTCCTTTTTCGAAACCAGTCATTGTAGCATGTTTATTATCATGTCTATAATCATTCCCCAAAGTTTTACATTTTTTGGAATTTATTTGATATTTTTAAACAGCATTTTAAAATCAGCAAATCGGTTTTCTGAGTATCAGTATTCGGTCGACCGCACCGGTCGACCGATCATTTGATCTTTCATCAGTGGGCGACAGAGAGTTGGTCGGTCGACCGGTCCGGTCGACCGGTCCGGTCGACCGAAAGCTCCATCGGTCGACCGCACTGGTCGACCGACGGTGGTCCAGAACTACTTCTTCGTGTTTTTGCTCTCCGTCGGTTGACCGACGAAATTTCCGGTCGACCGACAATAGATCCGTTGGTTTTTCAACGGCTATTTTCTGAGCTGTTTGCTGGGGTTGTTTCTGTCTTTTTACTTGGGTTTTTGTTGAGATCTTGAGTGGGTATAAATACCCCATTGCTGATCTCTTCTTTGACTAATGAAAAGAAGTTTTTAACAAGGGTTTTAAAAAGAGTTTAAGTGTGGTTTTACTGGTTGTTTTAAGTTTGGGTTTTGTTTACAAAGGAGGAAGCTTCACTACAGATTGAGGGATTCTTTCTCAATCTTCTTCATCATCTTCTTTGTGTTTTTGAGAAGTTTTTCTAAACTCAAACTCTAGCTTTACATTTATATACTTGTTTGATTATCATTGCTCTTAAGCTAGATTTTATATTTGAGTTTAGTTGAATTGATTTTATTTACTCATAGTTACACACACCCACATTGAGCTTTTAGTATTTACATACATAGTATAGTTGGGTGGTGAGAGTTTGTAACTTTGAGTTGTGCTTAATTGTGTTCTCATCTATTGTAGAAAACAAATTTATATTTGTTACATTGTGAGTGTTGTAAGGTTTTTGGTGAGCTAGAAAACCGAGTGTGTTGTGAAGTTTTCGGTGAACTAGAAAACCGAGTGTGAGGAGTGACGTTGATCGGTGAGCGTTAAAAACCGATACTGTGAGGTGTAAACGTTGTTCGGGTGAGCGTAGAAAACCCGGTTGTGATAGTGGATTTCTCCCCGGGAGTGGGGAGCGGAGACGTAGGACGGAAGGTCCGAACTCCGTGATCATATCTTGTGTTTGAGTGTGCTTTGGCGTTTATTTATACTTGTGTTTATATTTCTTATCGCCATTGTCATTAGCTCATTATTTATATGATCCACTATCTAGTTCATATTGTTTACCCTTGTGTTAGTTGACATATCCTTGCACATATATTGTCTATATCTCTTTATTAGGATATATCTTATTGTTTATATATCATTACATATATTTCTATCATATAGGATATATCACCTTGTGTATATTGCATATTCTTGCACATAACTCTTTGTATATCTATCTTGCAAGAATATATTTGTTAAGTAATTTTAATTGGCATTTAAATCGGATTAGATTAGCATAAGACCCTAATCACCCCCCTCTAGGGTCTAACAATTGGTATGAGAGCTTGGTGCTCTTTGATTTAAGGTCTAACCACCTTGAGTTAAAGATCCAAGTTATCTTTTTGTGCTAATCTTGTTTTGATTGTATTTGTCTTGCTTGCACTCTTATATATTTATCATGGTCATGAAGCAGGCACTTTTGTTAGGCTATGAATCTAATGTTGCTCCTAAATTCATTAATTTTCCCTATGCACAATGGGCTACTAGATTTAAACTTTTTGTGCAATCTAAAAATATTAATTTATGGGGAATTATTGATAATGCTTATATTGCACCCACTTTGGAGAAATCCAAGTGGAATAAAAATGATAAAAGATTATTTACCATGAACAAAGTTGTGTTAGAATATATGCTTAATGCACTTGATTTTTCTCCTTCTAACAAATTTGTTCATTTGATAGTGCTTACAATTTATGAAAATACATAGAAGCACATCAAGGGGACTTGGAGGCGATCCAACAAGCTTTGGAGGATCCCGCTTCAAGTTCATATGGAGCATCATGCACACGAGCACTAGGCGATAGCCCTAGTGAGGTTTGCGAGTTCGAACCCGATAATGATTTATATAGTGATGAACTTGCTTGTGCTAGTGATAAGTTATTGCATGCCTACAAGAAATTGCAAAATGATTTCATTGACTTACAAAGCAAGCATGTAATTTTAAAATCCGATCATGAGTCTTTAACTTCTAAGTTTGATATTATTTCTAATGAAAATATGATCCTTAAAGAAAACAATAAAAAATTAAAATCGGATCATGATTCTTTGCTTTCAAACTTTGCCAAGTTAACTCATGAAAAAGATAATGCCATATTAGAAGTAAAGAACATACAAAATGATACAGCTTCTTTTATAGATAACTATTTATGTTCTACTTCTAAAGGTGCATATGTGCCTAAAAATGAAGACTTGAATCTTATGAAAAAATGCATATCATCTTTAGATTCAACTTTAAAAACATGCATCAATACTCATAAGAAGCTTATGGATATGTGTGCCAAGTCTAAGAAATCATCCACTCATCATGCACACATATATAGCAAAGTTTATAAGTGTTCAATTTGCGGCCGTAAAGGCCATCTAGCTAAATTTTGCTATGATGCACACAAACATAAAAATATCAATGCTCCTTGTGCATCTCATGTAGCTTCTTCATCTTGTACACTTACACATTCACATGCTTATTTTCACAAAGTTCATCATAAGCATGCTAGTGTGCTCAAGTGTGATCATTGTGGTCGTTTTGGTCATTTGGCCAAATATTGCTTTGATTTGAAAAGAAAATCTCATTTGACAAATGCTTCCAATAGACCGCATGTTTTTAAATGTGATGTTTGTGGTAGGTTTGGACATCTTGCTAAATTTTATTTTGATATACAAAAAGCTTCTAAATTGCAATATGTTCCAAATAGACCATTGTTTAAGAATGTTTCTCATTTGCAAAATAATTTTAAAGAACAATCTATTTTTGCAAATGAGTCCCGTGCACCTTTTAATGGTCAACATAAGCAAATGCTTCCTTTCCATTGTACATATTGCAATCGGAAGGGTTATTTGAGTGATTATTGCTATGACCGATCCCGTGCACCATATGTGCCCAAGAGGGTTCATAACCCTAGGGCTTTGAACTTGAATGATAGGGGTCATGTCCCTAACCAATCCGGCACCAAGAATTCTTGGGTGCCAAAATGATTTTTAAACCAATAATTTTAAGATTTTTATTTTGTTGGTTTTGAAAATTATGCTTTGAAACTTTTTATGAAAACAAATTTTCCTTGATCAAATTCTTTTGGTTTCTTGATTATTAATTTTGTTTTCATGAGAGGTTTGCATTTATATAACCCTCCGGGTTTATTGGGTGTTTATTCCCAAATCATGTTTACCGGATGCTAGAATGATTATATGGGTTAGAACAAGCTTAAGAGCTTGATATATTGCTGCCTCTCTTGAAATTCTTTTGTTAGAGATTTTGTTTTTGATTTGTTGCCTTGAATTCATTATATTTCACTTATACGATGATATTTATATGTTTGTGCTTATGGATCATCTATTCGTGCCTTATAATGTATTCAATATGTAGTTTGATCAAATCCCACAAAGAAAATTCTTTTTTGATCAAACATTGTTTTTAGACTCAAATCTTGATTTATGATTTCACTTGAGTAATTTGTTTTCATTTGAAAACCTTTTACATAATTTTCATGTTCCTTTCTTTTGATTTCATAAATCTATTTTTGATCTTTATGTTTTGAGACACATTATCTCAATGATACATTCATATGTGTTCTCATTCTCTTGTAGTATGTGAGTGACATTTAGCATATTCATCTATGCTTACTCACATATGGTTGCCATGATCTTCATTTCATAAATTCTATATGGCTTTTTGATAGGGGGAGCAATCCCTATATCTTTCTATGTGTTTTACTCACCTATGCTTATTGATAGGGGGAGCATTCGCTCTCTTAATTCTTTTGTCCCCTTTTTGATATTGTCAAAGGGGGAGAAATATTGTGAGTATATTCCTTCTTATTTATATGCATGTGAATTACAATTTATATAGTCTTTTCCTTTCATGCATATATCCTTTTTGTAAATTGTTTGTCATCATCAAAAAGGGGGAGATTGTTGGCCTTCTTGTTTTGATGATATTTAACAAACAATTTACTTCTAATGTTGTTTGTCTAGTATTTGTGTTTTAGTATTTATTGTAGACAAACAACGTTGTTGGAGGATGGATGGAATAGCGCTTAAACGAACATATCCAATGGAGGTTGGTGGAATAGTGGTTGA
>BQKN01000834.1:641390-655917 GCA_022839385.1 Asparagus kiusianus
GCAAAAGCCTACATCTCTCGGTTGTATCTGCTGGGCTCTACTGCTAAATACGTGGATCCCTCCAAATTTCAACCCCTTTTTATATTTTTTTAGAATTGAAATTCAATCTAGCACATGTCTTCAACACGCAATCTAACAAGATAACTAGACACTAGAATGGGGGTCT
The DNA here is from genome assembly GCA_022839385.1 of Asparagus kiusianus. NCBI lineage: Eukaryota > Viridiplantae > Streptophyta > Magnoliopsida > Asparagales > Asparagaceae > Asparagus > Asparagus kiusianus. Next base: position 641,557 of record BQKN01000834.1, read on the forward strand.
GAAGATATACATATGCGCCTGAGAATTTTCTTGTTGTAATCGATTGGTCTCTTGCTATATCGAAGCTAGCAATGGAATCTTGGTTTAAATCCAATGAGAGTTTATATTGTGGTTAGCATGATACACACTCCTTGAGAGGTAGTCTTAACTCATCATATTTATGAATTTGAAAAATATTATTCATATTTGAGATGGTGAGAGCAAACATTATCGGTGCCAGACTAATCAGCTTGATCTGCACCATGCATCTTGTACGAAATATCGTCAACGGATCTAAATTTGGTGAAAAAATCCCATAGTTTTGCATATGTATAACAAGAATCAAGTTCGTTTGATGTCTTGATTTGTAGATAATTAGCAGTAGTCCATTTTGTAAGCAGATAATATCGTGGTATGCAAATCAAGATGAATTAATGATATGGATCATCGTATTAAGTTGCCTATTATTTGTTAAATTGATACTTCAACCTAAAAGAATCTGAAACGCGAGATTAACATCGCTCTAGGGGACAAATAATGCTGCCTGTGATCTACAAATTAGTTCTAGTTAACATAGGAGGAGAACTAGGAAGATCGACGATCTAAACATCACTATCATCACTAAACCGAGAAGGAGTACAAGAAATGCCTTCATAAATAATTATGTAACCTCCATGTATAAAAAATTTATAAACTACCAATATATTTTTGCTGAATGAACATGTGATTTACTGCCAAGTTGGGCTATGATAAATAGATTCCAAAAGGGCATTAAACACCACATGGATTTGGTCAATGGAGCAGGAGGAGGTCAGAACACAGGTTCAGTGATATGTGGAGAGAATTTCAGAATGAGAATCTCCACAAATCTTATCATGGCCTAATAACAACATATGCATGAATTAAAATAAAAATGCAATGACTTGTTATTATCAAAGTACCAATGTTTTCTGATGCATGACCCACCCCCCGTCATCTCTTCTCTGCGCTCCTCATGTGCCCAACCTAACAACATGACAAAGCCACCTCTAAGGAGGCAACATTAGATAAATAATTTGCATACAAACCCTTCAAACTAACTTTATCTTTACATCTATTCCCGAACTTTTAAATGGAAAGAAAGAGGGAATCTTGAGGTAAATTTTCCTTTAATTGAATATTGAGTGTGTACATATATATACAAGTAGAGGAGGGTGAGATGTGTTCTCATAACCAATGTGGGACTAAAACCCACTACTTAACACAATATTATCAATAATCCCCCTCAAACTCATGTTGGATCAAACAAAGTGAGTTTGCACACAAGAAACTGGAATCGATGAATGGGTAAGGCCTTCGTGAGGAAATCTGCAACCTCATTGGCGCATGAGACATGAGGAAGTTGAATTGTCTTGTCCTTTATAACTTGTTGGCAGACAAAATGAGCGTTGATCTTAATGTGTTTGGTCCTCTCATGAAAAACTGGATAATTAGCAATCTGGATGATACTCTTATTATCACAATAGAGAGGAGTAGGAGTCCTAACAGAAATACCGAAGTCATTGAGAAGACAACGAAGATGAATAATCTCCTTAGCTGTTGTGGACATTGCATGATATTTTGCCTCGATGCTAGAAAGAGCAATAACATATTGTTTCTTACTTCGTCTGGAAATAAGGGAATCACCAAGAAATATACAATAACCTATGGTAGATTTCCTGGTAGTTGGATCACCAGCCCAATCAGCATCGGAATATGCACGAAGCTCTAACTTGGATGTAACAGGAAGTAGAAGAAAGCGAGTGCTCGTGTCCCAGAGATACTGAAGAATCCGTAATAATGCAACATAGTGTGCAGAACGTGGGGACACTAACAAATTGACTGATAATACCAACAACATGAGAGATATCTGATCGAAGTGCACAAATAGACCAACTAGCCAACAAGATGTCGGTATTGAGTAGGATCAGATAGAGGCTCACCATCAGTAGAACGAAGTTTGACATTATGTTGGAGTGGAGTATCGACAGTTGCATCGTCAGTTAGCTCAGTTCGATCTAGAATATCCAAGAGATACTTTTGTTGAGACAGTAGTACACCCCGCGGGTCTTGAGAAATTTCTAGACCAAAAAAATACCGAAGAGATCCAATATCCTTCATATAAAACTGTTATTGCAACTGAGATTTTGCGTACTGTATATCAACCACATCATCACCTATAATAATCATATCATCTACGTAGAGGAGTAATAAAACTCTGCCATGGGATATAGTATGAACAAACAAAGAAGCATCTTGATGACTTTTCATAAAACCAGTCTTGAGCACGACATCACAAAAACACTCAAACCAAGCGCGGGGTGCCTGCTTGAGACTATAAACAACACTGGGAAGGAGACATATATGTCCCGAAGGAATATTGGGCACTAGAGGTGGTTGAATATATACTGTCTCAGATAAAGAGCCGTGGAGAAAAATATTTTTAACATCCATCAGGTATAATGGCCAACGATGAGCAACAGCAACCGTAATGAGAGTACGAACGGTGGGCATCTGAGTAATAGGAGCAAATATCTTCTCATAATCAATACCTTATTGCTGAGTAAAACCTCGAGCCACTAAACGAGCTTTCCGACATTCAATGGTGCCATCAGGATGATACTTGACCTTATAAACCCATTTACTGATAACTAGAGAGATGGCAGGGGACATGGAATAACATCCCATGTATGTGTTTGCTGAAATACCTGAAATTCCTTAGCCATAGCATGTTGTCACTCTGGAAATTGAATGGCCTCTTGAAAGGACTTTGGCTCAACTGTAGTATGAATGACAGCAAAAAAGTTATGAAAAATAGGTGAATAGGAAGTAACCAAAGCATACCATGCAGGCATGACGTGTGGGTGTTTGTCTCGACGAAGACCAAGAGGAACCTCAGGCAAGGAAGATGCTAGCATAGGTGCATGGAGGTCAACAGTATTTTCTAGAGTGTGTGTCGTGTCCATGGGATAAGAATCAGATGGTGGAAGAGAAGGCTAGGGTGAGAGAGAGCCAACAGAAGGAGATGGAGAGATTTCAGGGAGATCTCGAAAGGAAAACTAAGACGAGGAAGTGGGTGATGCAGCTGGCAGAGGAAGTGGGTGATGCAGCTGGCGGAGAAGCACGATCAGTAGTGTGGAGGAAATTGAAGTCATCAGAAGCAGAATAAAATTGGAGAATCCTCTCCGAACTTAATGTATAGATATATGAACTCAACGAGATGTGGGATCATAACAATGATAACCTTGATCTTATAAACTAATTCCTAAATAGACACAGAGAACAGCTCTGGAAGATAATTTATCACGTTTTTGAGAGGGCAAAAGAATGAAATAGCGACGGACAAAAATGCGAACCAGATCATAATGGGGAGGATGGGTATAAACGTGATTATGAGGAGTAGCATTGGAAAGAGAACTATATGAAGTAATATTAATGGCATGAGCAGCTGTGAGAATGACATCAGCCCAGAAACGACAAGGAACAGAGTAAGAAATGAGCATGGATCGAGCGGTATCGAGGATATGATAATATTTGCGTTCAGCAATACCATTTTGCTCATGAGTGTAGGGACGTGGCTATTGAAAGATATTCCCATAAGAGAACATGATAGAGCGCATGATAGAGGATAAGTACTTTTTAGCATAATCAGAACAAAAAACTTTAATACGAGCTTGCCATTAAGTGAAGATCATAGCAATGAACGCTTGATAAGTAGCAAGTACGTCAGAGTGATTTTTAAGTAGGTAGACCCATGTATAACGAGAGAAATCGTCTATAAAACTTATATAATATAAGTAGCCAGATGAAGAAGGCAGAGGAGCTGGCCCCCAGATTTCGAAATGGACCAAATCAAATAAGGAAGTGAAAACAGATGTACTGGTTAGAAATAGTAGAGAGTGAATTTATCTATTTTACAACTAGTACATGACTCAATATGAGAACAAGAGGATATAGGACCAAGTACTCCGAACTGGATAAGACTCTCTAGCCTTTTATGGGACACATGACTAAGTCGCCTATGCCAAAAATCTGCGGAAAGCAAGGTAGAGGATTTTGGACTTACTAAAGCAATAAGAGAACATGGACGTACGGACTCTGGAAGGTAAAAATATTCCAGAAAATACAATTTGTACCTCCTTCGATTGGTCCCAATAGTCTTGCCCGTCTGTGGATCCTGCATAACATAAGTATCAGAAGAAAATGAGACAAGTAGGTAATCCATACATAAGAAGCTAACAGAAATTAAATTCAAACACAACTGAAGAGCCACATAGACGGGGCCAAGAGTTAGACAACCAGATGAGTCAGTTTGTGGGGTGATAGAGCCATACTGAATGATAGACAATGGTTGTCCAGCAGTCGTATAAATAGGGGGAAGAGAAGAGGAAGTGAAGACAGATGATAAGAAGGACGCATTACGAGTCATATGAAAAGAACAACCAGAGTTAAAAATCCAGAGATCATTCATACCAAAGACCGAATGGTTGGCTGAAGAACCAGCAAGACACATATCAGAGAGTTGTACAGTAGATGTAGAGGCTCTATGCTGAAGAACATCAATTTGACGGCGAATATCAGAGAGTTGTGAAGTAGATGGAGAGGTGGTATGCTGAAGAGTCGCAATTTGACGGCTAGTATCTGCAATAGCTTGAAGAGCCTTAATTTGACGGTGAATATCTACAATAACTTGAATAGTAGGGTCTTGAAGAACCTCAATTTGACGGCAAATATCTGCAATAGCTTGAATAGTAGGATCTGAAGTGGTAGATGGCATAACATTGACCAGTAATCCTAGTGCACTAGAGGATCGAGACTGAGGAGATCGCTGACTACGACCACCTCCTGAGAAATGTAGCTCAGGTTGAAGCTGGAAACATATCTCAAAGTGGTGTCCCTCCTTCTTATAATAGTGCAAAAAGGGCTTAGACTGAGCCTGAGAAGCAGGGGCCAGTGAAGAAGCCTTAATAACAACAATCCAAAGTTTAAGATAATAATCCTTGAACAAAACCCGAAGGTTTTAAGTGAAACCCGAAGGTTAAAGGAGAACCTGAAGGTTAATGTAGAAACCTGAAGGTTAAAATGGAACCCGAATGTTAAAAGAGAACCCGAAAGTTAATGTAGAAACCCGAAGGTTAAGTTGTAAGAACCCAAAGGTTAAGACTGTCAAATCTGAGAAAAAAGAAACACCGAGAGACGGATCTGATGCTCACACCCGATCTGATGCTCACGTCGGAGACCCACAATGGATCAACACCGAATGTTGAGACGTTGAGACATTGGGATGGATTGAAATGTTGATGCCATTACTGACTGTGAAACGGCAATACCCTTAGTTTGAGGCCAAGAGACAGCTTGAAACAGTGATGCTATTAATTTGAGACCGAGAGACGGTCTTGAAACGGTGATGCCATAAATTTGAAACTAATAGATGGTCTTGAAACGGCAATGTCGTTAATCTGAGACCGAGAGATGGTATTGAATACGAGAACGCGAACGTGCTAAGAGAGCGTAAACAGTAATGCCAAAAATCTGGCAGAGGAACGCAAAAAGGCGTTAAATGGCTGCAAAGCAACAATGCCAAGATTTGGTAAAAGAACACAAGAGCGTTAATTTTTTTTATTAGAATGGAAATAATAACCCCAGCTCTGATACCATGTTAAATGGAAAGAGAGAGAGAGAGAGAGAGAGAGAGAGAGAGAGAGAGAGAGAAAATCTGAGATAAATTTCCCTTTAATTGAATATTGAGTGTGCATGTGTGTGTGTGTGTGTGTGTGTGTGTGTGTGTGTGTGTGTGTGTGTGTATATATATATATATATATATATATATAGAGAGAGAGAGAGAGAGGATAGTGAGATGTGTTCTCATAACCAATATGGGACTAAAACCCACTACTTAACACGATATTATCAACACGAAGAAAAACATTTTGCATCTGCACACACGAAAAAAACATTCTTTATCATTATATATACATCTCATAATATCAATCACTCAAGGTAAATTTTCATGAGATATATTATTAGAGTTATATCTTTTAAAAAAATCCGATTCTCAAACTCGAACGGTACTAGATGTATTAGATAAAGTACTAGATGTATTAGATAAATCTCGCGAAAACATGTCTGTAATGAGTACTCCTTTCCCTAATCAAGAAGGAGGAGTTGGGTTAGGGGATGGGGGGTGGGGGGGGGGTTGTTGGCTTTCATTTCTAAAAGTAAATTATCTTCCTTAAGAAACTAGAAGGGGAAAACGCCTAATATTTTGTTTATTTATTTTATAAACTCAAATGTACCATATGGAAAGGGGCTAAGAGAGGTCGGTTAAGAAGAACCGTTAACTAAGTTAACCCTCTATGAAAAGTTAAAAATAAATTAATTTCGTTTGGATTAGAAAGTTGAAATGAATGATTATCTTTTCTGTGTTGGGCAAATAAAAAAGGTTAGGTAGGTTAATCCACCTATTTCTTTTTAAAATACCCACTTTACCTTTATTAAAATTTACTAACAATTATTCTATTAAGATTAATTCAACAAGAATTTGCATTCATTTCAAATTTAAAAATATTCTATACTATTAAATAAATGATGTGAAGAAGGACAATAAAAATCAATTTAAATTAAAATATATAAATTATCATTTTGCAATGACTTTTAATATCTAATTTTTTTTAAAAGGCTTTCGATTAATTATTAGTCTTAATAGAAAACTGGTTATTCTAGAGCAAAAGTGAAAATTTTTCTCATTAATACTATATAAAAGTTTTAATATCGCTACAATGTGGATAATAATAAAAGTTTACAATGTAAATTTAATATCACTCAACATTCAGCCTCATTACATATTAAAATGACACATATTAAATTAGAATTTAATTACTTAAAAAAGTTGTTTTTACTACAACAAACTTCATTTAAAAACTTATATAGCATAAAATATTTGTATTTATAAATATGAAATCCTTTAAAAGAGGTTAGCATGTCAAATTTCACTAGTTGTATCGGCTATATCACAAACCTATTGCACGCATTTGTGGAAACGTGCTCGCACACCGAATGAGTCTGTAAGCCATGGAGAAGATTAACAAACCAAATACGAGTGCAATCCAATTAAATACGACAAACTAATTGTAAACATAGAGATATATGTGGTTTGGCAATTTGCCTACGTCCACGGGGAGAGGATAGCGAGATTTCACTATATCGAGGAGAGTACAAAAGGGTTACAATCACTCTAACAAACCCTAACCAATGCTCTCTCAACTCGTTCACAAGTTCTCTCTCTCAAAGTGCTCAGAATACTCTCTATTCTCTTAATCAAAACTCTCCTTAAAACCTTAGAAACATGTGTTTCTATTTATATTAAGCAACAAACCCAAACAGAACAAGAAACTAAAAACAGCCCAAACCCGACGTGCGGTCGACCGCCAAAGTCGGCACGCTCGACCGCTAAAGTCGGTTCGGTCGACCGCCAAAGTCAGCGCGGTCGACCGGCCAGAACACAGAAAATCACCTTTGAGTTTACAGGGTCCACGGTCGACCGCGGCCTAGCCTCGTGGTCGACTGGCCAGAGAGCAACAAAACACCATGTACTCGAGCACGTTTTCGGTCGACCGCACATGTTGTCGCGGTCGACCGGCCAGAAACCAAACTGAAACCCAGTAATTTCTTGAGTTTTGCTATTTTCTCTTCAATTCTCCACCCCGGTGAAGTTTTTCCAAAACTGAGCCAACACCAATACCAACCGAATGTCCCACTTGTTGTGTCCAGTACGAAATAAAATAAATCCACGACAACGAACTCAATTCGTAACAAGTTAGGAACCAAATGAGAATGTCGACACCAAAACAAAGAGCACCACTACGTGGACTCTCCAAACTCGACCAATGTGGTTGCCTACGTACCTCATCTCCCAAGAGATCAAGTCACCTGTAGTTCACCCAAATGGTCGTCAACGGCCTCAACAATCACGAATGTGTAACAAGTTTTGGCAATGATCAAACTTGTTGCTCGGAACTACCTTTGTGAGCATATCCGTCAGATTATCCTTCGTGTGGACCTTCACAATTTCCACATCACCATCTTCAAGAATATCCCGAACTAAGTGATAATGAACATCAATGTGCTTCATCCTCACATGAAAAACCTAATTCTTCGCCAAATAGATAGCACTCATGCTATCACAATAAAGAGTGACGGACCGCTGTGATATACCAAGTTCCTTTAAAAGTCTCTGAAGCCAAATAGTCTCCTTGACAGCCTCCATAATCGCCATATACTCTACCTCCATCGTCGACAAAGTTACCATAGACTGTAAGGTGCATCTCCAACACACTGACACACGGGTCAAAGTAAACACATAACCCGTAGTAGACCGACGCTTATCCAAATCACCAACATAATTCGAATCAACATAACCAATGCACAACTGCCCCCCTCTAGTGTCTTGCTCAAAAACTAAACCAACATTGAGAATACCTCGAATGTACCTCAAAATCTATCTCACTGCATCCCAATAACCCACTCCTGGATCGTGCATATATCTCGAAACCAAGTTCACCACCTGTGACAAATCCGGCCTCGTACATACCATCGCATACATCAAGCTCCCTACTGCACTCGCATATGGAGTCTTCAACATCAACTCTTTATTTTTAACAGTCTTCGATGAAAGGTCTGCTGAGAGTTTCAAATGGGCTTCCAAAGGTGCACTAACTAGCTTCGTATCCATGCTATTATTAAACTGCTATAAGACCTTCTTAAAATAAGCTACATGTGTTAAATAAATTCATCCCTTCTCTTTGTCTCTGCCGATCTCCATCCCCAAAATACGTTTTGCCTCACCCAAATCCTTCATCTCAAACTCCTTTGAAAGTTGTGTCTTCAACTCATCTATAGAGAATATGGAAATAGAAGCAACCAACATGTCATCAATATAAAGCAACAAATAAATGTATGCATCTCCTTTTAACTTGTGATAATACATGCAAGGATCAAACTGGCTCCGAGTGTATGAATGATCGATCATGAAACCATCAAATCGCCTATACCACTGTTGAGGAGATTTCTTCAAACCGTATAACAATTTCTTCAACCTACAAACTAACTTTTCCTTCCATGTAGCTTGGAATCTCAATGGCTGGGTCATATATATTTCTTTATTAAAATCACCATGAAAAAATGTTGTCTTCAGATCCAACTGATCTAACTCCAAACCATACCGTGCCACCAAAGCTAGCAAAATTCGAAGCGAAGAGTGCTTCACCACCGGAGAGAAAACTTTACTATAATCAATACCTTCCTCATGTGCATAGCCCTTCATAATCAACCTAGCTTTAAACCTCACTAGAGTGCCTTCAATGCATTCCTTCTTCGTGTATACCCACTTGCAACCAATCGCCTTCCACTCCTTTGGAAGCTCAACGAGCTCCCATGTATCATTCTTATAAAGAGACTTCATCTCCTCCTGCATAGCTATCTGCCACGAATCAGCCTCCGAACTCTGCTTGGCCTCTCTGAATGTACTAGGCATTATCTCATTGATACTCTCCACCGGAAGTGCATATGCTATTGTGTCTGTATACCGTGCTGGCATCCGTATGTCTCTCCGCTATCTCTGAACTGTAATAGAATCCTGAACTTGAGCCGTCGGTCCTGATCTAGCTCATCTATACATGTATCCTCTAAATTACAGTTGTGCTCGTCTGGCATCACCTCAGTCAGCACTCTAATGGACACGGTACCACCTGGATACTGTAGAACTGTATTGATCTTCACCACCTGTGATATCTCCTCTGTCGGGTTGTTCTCCACCTGATGAGAACTGGGAAGCTTGAAGATAGAAGCCTCATCAAAAGTGACGTCTCTACTCAGCACGATCTTCTTATCCACTAGATCCCAAAGCTTGTATCACTTGACACCACGCTTAAATCCTACAAATATGGCCTTCCTAGTTCGTGATTCTAACTTATCAGTCTTCATATAATAAAATACAGGGCACCCAAATACCTTGAGTTGGTCATAGTCATGTGCTGGCTCTCCCGACCACATCTCTATAGGGTTCTTCCCCTCGATCTCAGATGAAGACGGCTTGTTAATGAGGTGTCTTGCATATGATAGTGTCTCAGTCTAAAAGATCTTCTCCAAACCATTCTGCAATAATAAGCACCAGACATTCTCCGATAAAGACCGATTCAACCTCTCTATCATCCCATTTTTCTATGGTGTATGACTAACTATGAAGTTTCTTTCTATGCCATCATCTCGACATAGCTACTGAAAGGGGTCTGAAGTGTACTCACCGCCGTTGTCAGATCGCTATGTCTTGATCTTTCACCCAGTCTATAGTTCAAATCTTCTCTTCCACTCCACAAATAATTTTAGGACTTCATTCTTATGCTTCATGGTGTACACCCAACAATGCCTAGAATAGTCATCAACAAACGTAACGAACCAATGTCGACCACCAAGTAATACAGTCTTGGTGAGACTCTAAACATGTGTGCACGTAGTCCAAGATGCCCCTCATCCTATGGATGACGGTAGCAAACTTCACCTTCGTATTTTGCCAAGAACACAGTTGATAATCATATTTTATTATAATTTTATACCCTCATTATCTATTTTTAATGAATAAATATACCACTAATAATTGTTTTTATCTTTAATTGCAGGTTAATGAAGAATAAAGCCCAAAAATCTCATCTCTCAACAAAAGCTCATGAAATAAATGAAGAACACAAGCAAGAGCCAAAAATCCCAAGCCTAGAATCAAGTCGAGTAGCTTGTAGAAGTCGAAGAAAATAAAAAAATAAATATGAAAACAAAATATATATTTAAGATGGTTGGCAGTAAAGAAACGACGATATCTCTCAATCCAGAAGGCGGAATTTAACATATAATATTTAAAAATCGCCTATCTCGACGAGACGAAGCCATCTGTGGAGACAGATTTTTGATTGGATATCGATACCAGCATTGATGCTGGCATCGATACCGGCATCGATGCCAGCATCAATGCTGGTATCGATGGCTAACAATCAGTTACAGATCAATGGCTAATTTTTGATGGTTTTGGATAATGATTCAATCCAAGAGCTCTCATTCACTGATGTTTATTATAAATAGGGGTAGAGAGTGAGGGGTTAGAGGTGTGAAAATTTTTATAACTCCATTTGGAGAGAAGGGCCACTCTTAATTGAGAAGCCCTTCTAAATTTGTAACTTTTGTTACAATTAATAAAATATTTTTTTCACCACTTTAAATATTTTTTCTCTTTGTTGGATGATGAAGATGGAGATGAAGAATTATTTGGAGGTTTGTATTTCTTTTATTTTTCTCTTTTATTTTTTTTATTGCTTATTAGTTTAAATTTATTTCTATGCTTGTAGTTAGATTTTATTTTCTTGTTAAATAGCCAAGAGGCTAGAACCCTCTTACCTTAGGTTGTTTTCATTCTTATAGAGTAGATTTATTTTCTTGTATTTAATTCTTGTAATTTATTTTGTAGTTTAAATTTTATAATTTATTTTGTAGTTAGATTTTAATTTCTTATACTATTTACCTTGAGGCTAAAACCCTCTTGGGTTTAGTTTTTCTTTTTGTTCATTTTTATTTTTTTGATTCGCTTTTAGGATAGAACCCTCAAGGAAATCACCTTTTTCTAAGAAGTGGATTCAATTCTAGATTACTCATATCTTTAATTGAATTTATCATTTTTACTTTCTTTAATTTTCTTTTTATTCTTGATTGTCCTTTTTGATTCTTGACTTTATTCATCTTTCTTTTTCTCCTTGTGAAAATCATTCATTCTTTGTCACATCTACTCTCACTTACATTTTGTACTGATTTATACACTATCACTTTCACTCTCATTATCTCTCCACAATCACACTTATTCTTCGCTCCTATTTGTCACGCACACAACATAAGAATCGATTTATATTTTCTCCTACAAAACACCTTCCTCTTGGGATCGATAACTTTTTATACTATAACTTGACACGGTTGTGCACTTGTAATATTTTTGGTGCATGTTTATGCCGCATCAAGTTTTTAGCGCCGTTGCCGGGGAGGGTGTTTAAGTAGGTTTTAATTACTTTGGTTCTTTAAATTGTGTGTTTTTTTTTGTGAGGAACCGCTTGGAGCTTGAAGATTAAGGATTAAAGATCGATGATTTGAAGATTTGCTTGAGGTCTAATTCACATTTTGGATTTGCTTAAGGTAACTCTTCTTTCTAGTCTTTTTAATTCCATACCTTTAGCTAGTTTTTCACAATTAGTGACAATTAGGATCTAAAAAAAGATTTTATTTTCGTTGACCATAATAAAATTCACCCTCCACTTTGATATTTACTAACAATATAATAAATTCAAATAATTTTTCCCTTCTCATTTATTTGATTGTTAACCCTAATTAAAAAAAATTACCATCCTTTTTAGTTGCTTTTAATTCATAGGGTTGAATTTCATATATTAGTAGGAATTCACCAAGTGATTTGAGCATCTTGATTTGGCACACACTTGAAAATATTCTTAAGGGAAAAACCCCCTAATCAAGATAAGGTGAGGGATTTTATCACCCTTACTTTAGCCCAATAATCACAAATTCCCCACTACACAACCCAAGCCTAATAAAACTCATTAGACGTTGGCCCTAAGGACTCGAGCTCAATAAGGAACAAAGAATCATTAAGTGAACCGGTTTAAGTTTTCTTGGATTAATTTATGTCTAAGGCAAGGTTTAGGGGTTGCGTAAGCGCCCCGTAAGGAATGAGGTACTTAATCGATCTCTGATCAATCTCTGTTCCTATCCTTACCTGGCTAACTAACCAAGTAAAACTTTTGTCTTTTCACTTAAGGAGTTTTTTGTTACGAGCTGGTCTAGCTGAGTTAGGCTTAACCGTAGAGTTAGAGTGATTGAAAAGTGATTGATTTTTTTTTTTTTTGATTTGTTTTAGTTTGGTTTTTCCTTCTTCCTTTTTCTTATAAAAAACAAAAAAAAACTAATTTTTTTCTCTTTATAAAAAAGTATAAAAAATTATGTTAGGTGCATGCAAACGTGGATTAAGGATTATACACATCGACAAATTCGTTTTAAACAAATGGCTAATCCACATGTTTTCAAAATTTATGTTATCCCAATAGGAATGAAATCCTCAATGAAGCTTGGGAGTTTTTAGAGAGCTCATCTGAGAGAACCATGCACTGCGATGATAAGGTTAACGCTACATTTCAGTACTCTGTGAATGATCCATTTTTTCAACCTATAACCCAGGTTGGGAAAATTATCCAAACTTTGCATGGAATCAAAACTACACTCCCTCTTCAACCTAATATTTTCCTAGGGGAAACACAGTTCCTTACAGTTCTCAACCTAATTTTCAACAACCAAATCTGTCGTATCAATCTCTTCATCATCAAGCTATAAATCACACTCCTCTTGATATGAATCATGATGAACGTCTCAATATTTTGGAAAAAGGTTTTGAAATCATAATTAAGGCCTCCACACTAGCCACAGATATGTTAACTCAAACATCCTACATGATGAACTCCTTTATGCAATCAACCGAACTCATACTTAACTCTAACACTCAAGCCATAGCTAGATTAGAAACCCACATTGATCAACTAGCTAGTGCCATAAGTGAAGGAGAGGAACGAGAAATTTCGAGTCAACCCGTGATCAATCCTAAGAACACTCAAATGAATGGACTATAGTCAAGAAAACAGGTCGATAATCAGGAAAGAACACCTTTAAGCTAAACTCTTGTTCCCATTCATTCTCCTTCTAATAACTCGATTCAGGAAAGACTAGAGGAAGAAGAAGAAGAATCAAATCCAAGTTTTGAGGAAATTTTCGGTGAGGAGCTGAAAATATTAGGAGAAGCAGATCAGGTTGATCAAAATAAAGAAACTGTGTTAAATAATTGCTTCTTTGAACTGAATTTTAAAAAACTCTTTCTTGATGAACTAAGATTTTTGGAAAATAAACAACAATCAAACTTTTACACCTCAGCCCTGAATCTTGGGGTTGAGGAAAGTGTTAAAGAAAAATTGGTTGTTAGAAAACAAATATTCATAAATCAATAATCTAAGTTCAAAACGCATGACACCAATAATACCTACCTTCCATTGCCACAAGAATTGTTGAACACCCCGATATGCTTGGAATTTCAGCACAGTGTTGATTATATCATTTTGAATTTGTTTAAAATCCAGGGAAGAATTTTCAGCAATAAGATAGGATTCAATGTAGAACACGGGCTCTTCATGTTGAATATTTCATTCTACATTGTTTATTTTGTTTATTTCAGCATAATAAAATCTTCTCTCATTTTAGAGTTTCTTGTTCAGTTTTGTA
>BQKN01000834.1:665806-681984 GCA_022839385.1 Asparagus kiusianus
TTAATGAACTTTTTTTTTCTATTTCTATAATTATTACTATGTACTTAATTGTGATTTGAGAGAAATATTGTATTATCCATGAGCTTAGTACGTAGATATATTTTTTGTAGCATGTTACTAATTATATGATAATAGAAGGGAGAGAAGGTGAAAGTGGGAATTTTATTTTGTTATAATGGATTAGCAAAAATAAAGATAATTAATATAAACTGGAATAGCTAGCATGACACACTTAACATAAAAGTAAAGAACAAACTTGGAATTTATCTTTTGGGTAAATTTTTTTATCTAATAAATATATTATAACCTCCCTAATGTTAAAACTATATTCTAAATTTGCACATAAAACTACCAGTAGTTATTAAATGTCATTCATTATCTTAAATTATAAAGTAAACAGAACTATGCCTTTTAAGTTTAAAAAAAATTGTATCTTTTGGGTATTCCATGATTTGCCAATGTTCACAAAATAACCCTAAATTTTTTCACAAACAACCATGGATCTTCATAATTTTCACAAAGACCATTGAAATTTCATATATTTATAGAAAAATACTAAAACTTCATAATTTTTTACAAATAAACCCCTATATAGTTCAAAACTTAAATCTTAAGAAGATTGAAAGAAGTATATGATCTAAATTGTTAGAAAATTACAAATAAGTCCTCAAATGTTGTTATAATTACATTCAAAATGAAACTCTTCCATTAATTAAATAATGAATTGTGTAAAGTATTAGAACATAAAACAAATATGTACGCGTGAAACACACGTGCACTATACTAGTAAATTAAAAGGTACTAAGTAAGGAACATAGCAACGATATGTACTACTGAAAACTAGTAAAATTACCTACAACTAACTCAAAATAAAATTTCAAGATTCTCTACTTATCATCTAACATTTTTTTTTTTTTTTGGATGAGAGGAATCTTGGCTAGGACTATCAGGCATCAGAAAGGAGCTCAAATTCGACCTCTCGACTCGGCCAATTTATAAAAACAACAGGGGAGCTCATGGATAAGTCACCTTTTCCTACACGCAATGCAATAAACTTGGAAGAAAAATTCCATTCTGCCTTCTAACTGGTCCCCTGCCAATATCTATTTTTGTCTTTGTTTTTGTTTTTGGCTCGCATCAAAAACCAAATAGCCTAGTCCATCCCAACTTGAGTAGCGAGTGAATAAAATGGAGAAGGAAAAAGTTTTCTAACTTTTAAAAGTTAAGGATATTCTTCAATCATTTTTGAGAGTGTGATTCAGCAACCAATCATAGATACCCACATGAAGCAAAGGATCTTTTATTTCAACTTTTCAAGGTCTATTCAGAAAAGATGATGAGAACTAAGTTCACCTAACATCTCCAGACCTTTGGCTCAAAAGAAAAATATGCCCAAAAGCATGATTGGCTACGGGGTGCATTGGGAGAAAATGGGATTTCTCATAATTTACTCAAAAACATTATTAACATCAAACTTCGAGACCATCTATAACTTAATGAAGATCAACCTCTAATCATTGTTACTCATTTCGTCCCTTCTCTAAGCCGTATACACATTTGTCTTCATTTGCTATATGCAGAGGTTTAAGTACATAGATTCTATCTGATTTTGTACTTAGATTAGAAGCTACCTTTTCATTTATTATCCAACGCACTAATTTTTAATCCTTTTAATTTATTATGAATGCACTTAATTTTGATCTCCGACTGATTTGCCTGTTATCCATCTAAACATCTCGAATATTTTCATTTATTCTACCATCTTTTTTTTTTTCCTCTTAATTGCAGCTCATTGATGGATTGTTGATTGTTGGTCATATTGTTGTCCTGAGAAAATTTCCTCCAATATTCAAGACACGGTTCCCTCCTAATTTTTATCATTCAGTTGACAAAGGCAATCATTCAATTGATAAGTTGAGGCCATGATAACTTTATATTCACAACATCCAACAGCTCTTTCCCATAGGATTTCACAAAGAAGCACATTGGATTAAAAGGTCTGAACTGAACTCAGTAATTCGAATCACAATCTCAAGAACAAGACCTTATCAGGCCCAGGTTTGAAAGGAACTTCTCAGACCTTGATCTGAAGAGGTTTCCAAAAGAAAACCTCCCCTCATCCTGACTCGAAGAATTCGAACCAAATTCATCTTTAACACACAAAACAGTATCCCCAATCTCAGTCCTCACGGCTTCGATCGTCCTCGGCTCAACTGGGTTCGATCCTGATGCATTAGTAACATAGAAAACATTCACAGCTTGAGATCCTCTTGTGGAGACTTCAGCTTGAGTCACACTTAATCCATGCTCTCTGAAGATTCTTGTGACATCCGATAACAGGCCTACTCGGTCCTCCATGCACAGCTCAAGCCTTAAGCCCTGAGATATAAGACATGTTTCAATTTTAATTTTACAGAAAAACTATAGGGTACATGCATTGCGAGAAACCCCCTTCAAATAAATCATCCCCTCATCTACAAAGTTCGAAACAACCCTCGTCGTTATTGTTAATGAAGTCATTAATTGTTATTGAATTTTATTTTTACCATATCTGCGTAGTTTTTTGCGCTTGAGTAGAGGTCTAAAAAGACATCTACACTCTGCAATTCACCAGATTCTGGAGAGTTGAAAAGAAGAAAATATAGAAATAGTCAGTCTGGTATAAAGAAAATTTCTTATTAGTTTTTTTATCAATAAACCTAGAATTTTGCATGAAGAACTTCTTATTAGCGATCATAGGTGAGGGCGTTTCTTGAAAATCAAAGTACAGATGAAGGGGGTTTTCTTGCAAGTAACTCAAAAGTATAGATGTCGGTATATACTTCAGTGGCTCGTCTTCTGATTGCTGCTTCCAAGCAGTCGGTTAATCGTTGTTTGTCCCTTTCGGAGCTGACCGCTCGTCCTTCCATGTCCCTTATGTAGTATTCCTGCAAAGTTGGAAGATAGAATAGGGGAAATTATCAGTTACGTAAGATGGTATATTTCAAAATTGGATGTACTTGCAGATGCTAATGCAATGTACATGTAGAATATGCAAAACTAGTCTTGCTAGCAAATTTAGAGTCTTTGTGATCCTTTTTGGGTCTTAATTTATCAGTGAAGTTGAAATTTCAGAAACAAAAACTATTATGGTAGAAGCATATCCATAAGATGTTGCTTTCAGAAAATTTTACCTGATAAGCTTCGGGTCCTTCGGAGATGACGGTGCCATGGAACACAACATATTGCATATCGGTCAGAGTGCAGACAGTATCAAACAAGAGCTTAGGTCGATCCTTACACCTGACATACACAACAGTATACTCTTTCTCGACGCAATTCTCTACCGTGACACAAGAGCTACTTCTATCACCACCACCAAATTCCTCCTCATCATCACTCCTATTGTAGTCTCTATCAGCATACATCATTTGATGCAGTCTCCTCTGAGTATGAGTCATGCCCACAGTAATAGAAGTCTTTCCACTTCTATCTCTATTCCCCTTGAGGACATAACGAAGGAGCCTCTTGATTGTGCAAAGCCTGTCAGGGTTATCGATGGGAGCTCCAGTGGATTCATCGGTTATGTAAACTACAGAGGCCATTCTTGAGTTGTGTGTCCAGACCTCAGAGGCGACGATGTTGCATTTGAGGTCTGTGAGGACCGCGAAGATCTCTGAGAGAAGTCCTGGTCGGTCTCTGCCAATGAGTTCGATTGAAGTGTGGTTTGATGCAGATTGGACACCGACCGACCTTTTCAGCGAGCGGAAGCTGAACGCTCTTGCTGCCAATGACTGCAAACGTGTAGGTAGAGACTGAGATGAGTGAGGTTCTTTCAAAAAAAATCACCAGAAGTTCCTGAGTCAATGCTCATTTCAACTCTTTTTTTTTAAAGGAACCATAGGTATTAAATCTATCCTCAATTGAGACAGCTGATTGGTTTGATTTACTGAAACAACCGCACTATCATGAGAGACTACTCTTTACGGTACCAAAAATTTGACAATCTATTTGAATCCATTCGAAATTTGAAGACATAAGAAATATTTTTCAGAATGGAAATTCACCAGGCGAAGCAAACTATTAATTTGACATGGATAAAAACTGGCCCAAATCACAAACATAAGCATGGACAATTTGGGTTTCTGAAGAAATTTAACCTGCTGAATGCGATCAATAACTTCTTCATCATAAAGCTTATTTCCATCTTGGTCCACAACATGGAAAACTACAAGATAAAACAAGAGGAACACAGATTATGGACTTACAAAGACTGGCAAAAAAAAACCCCATATAAGAAGCAAAATCAGAAGAAAAATCCACTGATTTTAATCTAAGAAAGAAATTACCATCCATAAACCAGCTCCCATCAGAGGAGATGTAAGCCCTTTTGATGGTGATGTTGAAATCAGTGAAAACCTGAACAACCTCCAGCAGACTCCCATGTTTATTAGCACTATCCACCTGCATATTAAAATAAATGCATACATAAACAGTTGAGAAGAAAATTTTCAAAGTTCCACAAAAGCCCACGACACAAGGAAAATTTTAAAAAAAAAATGCTAATAATGGTACTGATAATGGTAATAGCTGACCTTCACCAAGGTTGCCTCACTGCTTGTAGAGTTATCCACAGTAACCCTGTGAAAAAAACCCAGGAGGAGGATAAAAAAAGCATAAGTTACCAACAACACAAAAGCCTGCAGGGAACCGTCCAATTTTCTACAGACAGAGAATTCTCCGATAAATTGAAGGGAGAGGGGGGGTTCAGACCTTGGAGGGTTCATTCCAATGAGAAACTTCTCGTACTCCTCCTCAGCATCAACGGGAGTAAACCCACAATTCATCATGATGAAATTAACAAAAGGATTACAGAGAGAGAGCGTGAGAGAGAGAGAGATGAGACGGAGAGAGAAGGCTCAGGTTTGCTTTCCCTATTCCCTTGTGTACTGTTTCCCAATCTTCTCAATTTATGTTGAGGGTATGAGTGTGTGTGTGTGCGCGCTCTATTATATGTGGAAGTGTGGTGGGCTCGTGACTCCTGTTGCCTCTTCAGATGATGAAAGGATGAGAGAGAAAGTGAGAGAGAGCAGCAATTTGCTATTTTGATATGAGAGAGAGAGAGAGTCACCACTTGTGATGAATCTAGAGAGAGAGCGAGGGGGGAGGGAGGGAGAGGGAGCAGTAGCAAACTATTAGAAGCATGTTAATTTATGTAAGAGTTTGGACTTTGGAGGGGGGTAAAGATAAATCTCTCACTGTATATCACTGAATCCTCACCAAGATGCACCCTTGTGAGTAGATATCCCATGTGCACAAGGTGGCATGTATTGAACTGTTAATATTACTATTCACTTTCCATAAATTTCTTTTTGTAGTGTGAACGTGGGACTCTCTCTCTCTCTCTCTCTTTTGGGTGCTCTAGCGTGAGATTCATTGAATCATTGAGCACACCTTCACTGGATATTGCGGTATCCGTTTCATTAGCTTAACATATAGAGAGCTAGCACGGGATCTTTTAATTAATTTAATGTGAGATTGTATGGATCCATGGAATTTTAATTGCCCAGAAAAGTAGGTCTAGATATCATGATTTTTTTTTTTTTTTGTAGGGATATTGAGAGAGGGAGAGGAAGGATGTTGGTTTCTTGATGCACGGCCTATTGCTTCTTTTTTCTTGCCTTAAAACTTGACAAACTATAGTACATGTATAATTCAAGAGTATATATGGTTAGGTATCTTATTTCTCACAATAAATTATTTATTTCCTTGTACATGTTCTTGCATTTTCATTTGCATTTATAATAGTATCTTTTAAGGTTCTTATAGCATCTTGAAGATTAGGATAATTTGATGAATATTTTACATGTTATTACAATTATTGTGTTTTTTCTCAATTATGGACAAAGTACATCTTATGCGCAATACAGCTGGCAGAGACACTATGTGTACATTCTCAATATACACAAGGAACATGTACAATCCAAGTGTTGTTGGCAGGCATTATAACTTGTTTTACTTCACATCATCCAAGAGAAGTGTTAGAAAATCTGATCCCTAGTTTATATAAGGGCTAAATTACCAAATTGGTATTTAAAGTAGACCCTCTTTGTCAATAAGGATTTTAAAAAATCTCGGGTGACATTATGATATTTTATTTCTACTCTGTTTACCGATAAGATATTATTTCTCAAATTCCGGCAGGAAGTTTGTTTTAACCCTCTTACTCCTAAACTATAAAATCTGTTGGCGCATGTGGTTAAATTTGGAATAATACAGATATATATAACAGCAAAAAACTGAACAGAAAACTAAAGTACAGTAATTTAAAATTTTCCAACTCAGCCGCTGTGCGTTTGTAAAACGCTGTGCTTAAAGCATTATTTGGCCTACTCCGGTGCAAGGATCCCAAGGCCAAATTGCTTCCAGGAACAGCAGTCCAGTACTCTGATGTGCACCGACCCAGTACTGTCAAGATCTCCTCGATCTATAAGGTAAAGATCTCCTCGATCTATCAGGCAAAGATCTCCTCGATCTATTAGACAAAATTCCTATAAGCACCAGCTATTTTACAATCTATATCTGTATATATTGATTATTGTTTTTGGAATGAAATTTCGTTAAGGATTTGAGGTCTATTTATAGCGTTTGGAAAAACACTATGCACAAATAAAATAATATTATTTACTATTCATGTGGGGCCCACGACTCTTAAAAATCACGTTTATATTTCATTTTCAAAGATGTCTGCACTGTCCTCTCATATTTCAAAAATTGGCTTTGTTTTTTAAAAGTGTCTAACCCTCTTTTAACTTTGGCTGCCACTTTTGACTTTTTTAAAAAATTATCCAACAATCCCCCACAAGTTTTTTAAAAAAACTGGTGTCGTGTAACGGTGCCGTCGTTTCAATCGTTGTGCATAAGGTAGATGTCGCAAGGACTTGAATCCCCCTTAGATCAACTGAATAAAAGATAAGTGCATGGTGTCACAGAGACTTGAACCAGCACATGTCTAAAAATCCAGCGATCACACAAGATCAAACTTATATGTGGTAGTTTTCACTTTGAACCACACTTGCCTTTGCCTTTACCTTGCCTTTGCCTTTGCACATTTATGGTCATGTGCTCGTCCTGGTTTCTGCTAGGGCTCTAGGTATCTTTCCACAAAACACCATAGGAGACGGCCAAATCTCCACTCATGCATAGGTGAGTTCTTTAGGCATGTTTCCTATCAAACATCCCGCATCCTAAATGCTTTGAACTCATTAAGGCTTAAGAGCCATCCTCTCTCATGATAGGATTCTAGATGAAAAGATCAAAGTTTTACTCGGGTAGTTTAGCCAGGTAATGATAGTATTAGAGGTTGATCAAAGATCAATTAAGTACCTCGTTCCTTACGGAGCGCGTTATGCAATCCCCAAACCTTGTCTTGAACACCGACTAATCCAAGAAAACTTGAACTCTTTCACTTGTAAATCTTACTTGAATTTTGAACCATTTATCTTGTCATTAGTAGCATAAGCTTTGAACTAATAACTAGATGTAAATGGTAAGTATTTGTAAGACCCACTAAACTTTGTAAATCTTACTTGACTTTTGAACTAATTATTTTATTATTAGTAGCATAAGCTTTGAACTAATAATTTAATAAACATGGTAAGTATTTGTAAGACTTACAAAACTTTGAGACCCATTCCAGCAGACGTCCTTTCGACTATGTCATTTTTCAGACCCTTAGTCAAAGGATCAGCCACATTCTCTAAAGATCAGACGTCAATCACAGATATGACTCCTTGACAAATGAGCTCTCTCAAATAGCATGCTTCAGACGAATGGTCCGCTTCTTTCTATTGAATAACGAGTTCGCTGCCACAGCACTCGTCGCTTGATTATCACAATAGATAGTAATTGCGCCTTGCAATTCCGTCAATGGAAGGTCTCGGAGAATACAACTGAGCCACTCAGCTTCATCTCCTGCAACACAGAGTGCGAAGAATTTAGATTCCATCGACGACTGTGCAATCATAGTCTGCTTCTTAGATTTCCATGAGACGGCAGCTCCACCCATAGTGAAGACAAATCCTCCAGTAGATCTGCACTCATATGGTTCTGAGCACCAGCTCGCATCTGAATAGCCTTCGATTACACCCGGATATCCAGTGTAGAATAAGCCCAGACCTGTAGTTCCTTTCAAGTATCTCATCAATCTCTGGACAGCATCCCAATGAAGCTTTCCAGGATTACTTGTGAACCTACTAAGCATTCATACAGCAAATGCTATTTCTGGTCTTGTGCAACTCATCACGTACCTAAGACTCCCAATGATCTTTGAGTATCGTAGCTACTCTACTGGACTTCCAATGTTCGGTCGAAGCTTCTTGTTGTAATCATACGGCACTGACAGTTCTGGCAGGTCGTAGTAGCCATACTTCCTTAGCATTCTCTTGATATAATGAGATTGGGACAATCCAATACCCTCTTCAGAGTATATGATTTTGATTCTGAGTATCACGTCCGCAGTTCCAAGGTCCTTCATGCTGAACTGTGCTGAAAAAAATTTCTTGGTAGATATTACTATCTCCAAATCACTCCCGATGATGAGCATATCATCCACATAGAGACAGATGATCACCATATTTCTTTCAATGACCTTGATATATAGGCACTTGTCAGATTCACTGACTTGATGCCCATTATTGCGAACAACACCATCGAACTTCTCATGCCAGAGCTTTGGTGCCTGCTTAAGTCCATATAATGACTTAACAAGTTTACAAACCTTACCAGCTGGAGCATCAAGTCCTTATGGTTTTTCCATGTAGATCTCTTCTGTGAGATCTCCATTGAGAAAGGCAGTCTTCACATCCATCTGATGTATGACGAACCTTTTAATCGCCGCCCACGCGATAAGCACTCTGATGGTAGTGATTCTGCAAACTGGTACATAGATATCAAAGAAATATATACCTTCTTTCTGAGAGAATCCTTTCGCCACCAGTCTTTCTTTGTATTTTTTAATAGTACCATCAGGATGGAGTTTCTTCTTGAAGATCCACTTGCAACTGATAGGCCTTGCACCTTCAGGTACATCCACCAGCTCCTAAGTATGATTTTGGATCAATGAATTCATCTCATCATCTATAGCTTCTTTCTACAGAAGAACGTCTGTTGACTGCATTGCTTCTTGAAAAGTCTGTGGATCTCCTTCCACATTATAGGTGATGAAGTCATCTCCAAAATCTTTCTGTCTTCTGATGCGCTTGGAGTATGGTTCGATAACTCCTTCATCATTGACTGGCTCCTCTTGTGCATTTGATGTATTAGCATTCTCTGCTACATCTTTGAGCAATAAACTTTTATGTTTGATAAACTTATCCTCAAAGAATTCTGCATCTCGAGCTTCAATGATGGAGTTGGTTCCAAGGTCCAGGAACCTACACGCATTGCTATCTCCAGCAAAGCCAAGAAACACACATATGTTTGCCTTTGGTCCGAGCTTAGCCCTTCTGATATCTGGAATTCGAACATATGCGAGACACCCTCACACTTTGAGACTATCCAAAGAATCTGGATATCCCAACCATAACTGATGAGGAGTACTATCAGTTTTGGAATAGGGTACTCTGTTCAGAATCTAATTTGCCATCAGCAAAGCCTCTCCCCAATAGCAGGTAGGTAGACCAGATGTGATTAGCATCGAATTCACCATCTCGGTCAATGTGCGATTCTTTTTTTCTGTAATCCCATTGGATTGTGGAGAATACGGAGTAGTAGTTTCAGCAATGATTCCATGCTCCTTGAAGTATGCTTCCGATTCCTTAGATCGGTACTCTCATCCTCTGTCGCTCCTGAGTCTTTTCACCTGAAGTCCAAGCTGCTTCTCTACTCGAGTCCGAAATTTGACAAATTTGCTGAAGGCTTCATCTTTAGATTTCAGCAGGTAGACGTGGCAGAAACGAGAATAGTCGTCGATGAAGGTGATGAAGTACTTCTTGCCACCACGAGTGACGAAGCTCTTGAAGTCACAAGTATCTGAATGAATTAGATCCAACAGGTTGGTGCTCCTCGTG
This sequence comes from Asparagus kiusianus, assembly GCA_022839385.1. Lineage (NCBI taxonomy): Eukaryota > Viridiplantae > Streptophyta > Magnoliopsida > Asparagales > Asparagaceae > Asparagus > Asparagus kiusianus. Next base: position 675,856 of record BQKN01000834.1, read on the forward strand.
ACACTTGAAAATGGCTTCCTCGTCAACTTTGCTTGCGCGCAAACTTCACACTTTTCAGGTTTGTTACCCCCACATTTTGAAAGTAATCCTAACTTCTCCATGCTAGACAGTTTTCTATAATTTACATGTCCCAGCCTATTATGCCATAATACATAGGAGTAAGCAGAAGAGGATACTTAATTTACAACGGGGTTGGGTGCACTCGTACTGATTTTATACATGCCATCAGTATGATATGCATTGCCAAAATACATTTTATTGAAGGATAATACAACCTTTCCTCCTTGGAAATCCAGCCTCATGCCTGCATCACACAGCATGCTTCCAGAGACTAAGTTTTTGGCAATTGAGGGAACGTGTTTCACATCCTTCAATGTGAGAGTCTTTCCTGAAGAAAGAGTCAGTACCACAGTCCCAGTTCCAAGGACAGAAACCACAGAACGATCAGCCATTGATACGTTCTCTTTGGTAGCAACGTGTGTTGTTTCCTTCTTTGGTGCTCTGCAGTCTTTAGCAAAATGTCCTTGTTTTCCACAGTTGAAGCATTTGCCGTTCTTCTTGAACTCCTTCTTCTGAACGTTCAGGTTCTTTAGATTCTGGTTCTTCTTTCTGTTAAAAGACTTCTTCTTCTTGAAAGATGAATTATTATCCTTTTCAGAGTTAGCAGCCACCATGTTAGCAGACGCCTTCTGCTTAGCAATGAGCTCAGTCTTCGTGCGAGTCCGAATCTCGTCCTCGATCCGAATGAACCTCTTCAAGTCGAACAGAGTCACCTGTCTTTTTCTTCTTCGAATATCAGTGGAGAATGACATCCAAGATGGAGGAAGGTTATTGACAATTGCACCAGAGATGAAGGTTTGACAAAGACTAATATTTTCATCCTTCAGCTTCATAACAAGCTTTTCAAGCTCTTTGACTTGAGGTAAAATCTCAGTATCATCTTCGAACTTCAAGTCCAAAAATTTGTCAATAAGGTGAGATTTGGACAGCTTCTCCTCATCCTTGTACTGGTCCTCCAGAGCATTCCAGATTTTCTTTGCGGAGGGCTTGTTGGTGTAAGCATCTGCTAGATGATCGGCCAGACAGTTAAGGAGATAACTCCTGCAAAAGTGATCATCTCTAGCCCAAGAGGCTTCAGCTTCAGAGTCTTCTTCAGAGTCGGGTTTTTCCTCAGAAACCACATAGTAGATTTTCAGGAGTTGCATCCCGAAGATAACTTTCCGACGTCATGCGTTGAAGTTGGAACCGTATAAGTTCTCTAACTTAAGACAGTCCACTCCAAGAGTCCTCGCAGGATCCATGGTAGATCAAAATAATGCTTTAAGATTGTTGGCGCATGTGGTTAAATTTGGAATAATACAGATATATATAACAGCAAAAAACTGAACAGAAAACTAAAGTATAATAATTTAAAATTTTCCAACTCAGCTGCTGTGCGTTTGTAAAACGCTGTGCTTAAAGCATTATTTGGCCTACTCCGGTGCAAGGATCTCAATGCCAAATTGCTTCCAGGAACAGCAGTACAGTACTCTGGTGTGCACCGACCCAGTACTGTCAAGATCTCCTCGATCTATCAGGCAAAGATCTCCTCGATCTATCAGGCAAAGATCTCCTCGATCTATCAGGCAAAAGATCTCCTCGATCTATTAGGCAAAATTCCTATAAGCACCAGCTATTTTACAATCTATATCTGTATATATTGATTGCTGTTTTTGGAATAAAATTTCCTTAAGGATTTGAGGTCTATTTATAGCGTTTGGAAAAATACTATGCACAAATAAAATAATATTATTTACTATTCATGTGGGGCCCACGACTCTTAAAAATCACGTTTATATTTCATTTTCAAAGATGTCTGCACCGTCCTCTCATATTTCAAAAATTGGCTTTGTTTTTCAAAAGTGTCTAATCCTCTTTCAACTTTGGCTGCCACTTTTGACTTTTTTTAAAAAATTATCCAACAAAATCTATGCCTAAAATTATCAAAAAACTGCCTCCCCTCCCTCTCCCTCTCCCTCTCCCTCTCCTCCTCCTCCTCGTCCTCTCACATTCCCTTCTCCTTCCCCCTCAGCCTCCTCCTCCCCCTCCCCCTCCTCCATCCATCTCCCTACCCTCCTCTCCTCCTCCCTCTCCCCCTCCTCCCCTTCCTACCCCTCCATCATGACCGCCCTCTACTCTGCATTCACCCCCACCGCCCTCTCCCCCTCGCCTCCTCCCCCCTCCCTCCCCAACGACTCCGAGTCCTGTGTCGGATAGCTAGAGAAGGAGCTCAAGGCCAAGGGCGTCAAGCTCCCGCGTGTGAACGACACATGCAACGCCGTCTACTGCTATTGTGGGGTCAAGCTGAGGAGGCTGAGTTGTTTTAGCAACGGGTTTGGCACTGGTGTTGCTGTCAAAAATTTGCTGAACAATAGGTTGGTTTCTAAAAAGAGTTAAATGGAAGAGATGGAGAAAAAGATGAAAAAAAGAACAATCTTGGGTGTGAATTTAATAATTTTAGAGATTAGGGGGGTGAAAAAAATTTTCCCACCGAAATTTAAAAAAAAAGGATCTTATTGTTAAGCAGGGCCTTACCAGAATATCATAATGTCACATTAGATGTTTTAAATAGCTTATTGGTAAAGTGGGTCTATTTAAATACCAATTTGATAATTTGGCATTTATATAAATAAGTACATATTTTATGTATGAGATTCACAGTACTTATTACGATGAGATTCACAGTACTTATTACATATTATGATAAGTAGCCTTCTGCTTTAATCTTTTTTTTTTTTTGACACAAAAATCTCGCAACTTCTCCAACTGTCTTTAAATCGTTGGAAGTGCTCTTTTTAGAGTTTGACGTGGTTTCTTCTCTAATTAATTTTTTTTTCGATGGTGACGTAAACTGTTGATTACATGAGTACTTTTTCCATCCTTTCAATGTTTTAATATGCTTTGGAAGTTCCCTAATGATTATTATGAAATTAATTAATATATTCCCATAAGTTGGTATTATAATATAGATTGACTATCTGAACTCCAAATAGTTGTGATTCTTGGCTCACCAATTGGAGGACATTAGCAAAGTTCTCAGGTACGAATATCATGATTAAAAAAATTAAAATTCTAAGGTAGAATTGGCACCATGCGTGCAGGACGTACTTCACCATATTTAACTATTTTAAAGTATTCGAGTGATCCACTTTCGCGTGAAAGAAGCACCCCAAAATCTCAAGGAAGAGACATATATATGGTTCGGGATATTTTGTTTTAAAAATGCGTCCACTTGAGAAAATTTCTCCGACAGTTCCCCAAACGTTTTGCTATCAATTTACGTCAAAAACATTATTGCTTCAGCTAAGGGCCTGTTCGGTTTGCTCAAAAAAAATGAGAAAACACCCGCCACCTCACATTTCAAGAAATCCCCCATGTGCCACATAGGATTTTGGCTTCAAGGGTTTTCTATTTCTTCAGTTCGGTTCGTTTTGAAATTTAGAGAAATGAAACGCCACGTAGGATGCCACATCACATTTTTAAGAAATGTGTTTTCACAACAAAAACCTCTGAAAACATTTGGAAATGTCAATTCAATGAATTTTTAATCTTTAAAAACACTGTTGGAACAATGAATGGGAATTAAACAGATTATTTAAATATTTACATTTCTCTTTCCCTCTTTTTTGTTCAAACGAACACAAGAAATAGAAAACACATGCACTGTTACTATTGCGGCTTTTTTTGTCTCTTTATGTGACTTGGCGGTTTCAAGGGGTGATTTCTTTGCGAAACGAACGCAAAAAATGAAATGTGGGAAAACTCTTGAAATGTCATGATATCAAATGAAATGTCATATTTCCATTTCTTGTTTTTTTGGGAAAACAACCGAACAGGCCGTAAATAGCCCCTTCAAATTGTGACCATTAATACGAAGGAGACATATGAAATTGTGACGACTGTTGGAACTGCTCGTGGAGTGTGGCTTGATATGGGGGAGAGACTTTTGCAGATAAATACCCCCAAAACGTCCATCAAATTAATTAAGCATATATATATATAGCATTAGCCTCTTGCAAGCAAGAGCAAGGTATGTCCATCAAATTAAGCAGAATATTAGCCTCTTGCAATAAAAATGTACCTCCGTGGCCTTCCATTTTTATAGAGTTAAAATCCTTGCAAGATGAACTGCAGATGTACAAACGATCCCTCCTTGCACTTGTGCTTTGGCTAAGGCGATGGTAGGAGTAGCGCGCGAGGAGGAGGAGATGCACAAGTCCTTGATGGGTTCGTATATAATAATCAAAGTTCTACTTTTTTTTTTCCAATGGAAAAAAAAAACAACTAGAGATATTTATAAAGGCTTAGAATATTATTATAGCGAAATAATTCCCGGACCGATGTGTTGCCAGCCTGGTCATGTGTGAGGTCATGGGTCGCGATAATTATGTACATGCAATTTTCACTAGTCTTACGGGGTGTTTGGTTCAATTTCTATAAATTATAGGAAATGTTTTTCACCCAAAATATGATTTTTTTTATTTCTTAAAAAAATTATAGGAAAAGTTTTGAGAAGTCAAAAAGTACTAATTTTCTTATTTTTTTACTTTGCTTGTTTGGTTCAAAACAAGAAAATGACCTATAACTTTATAGAAAATAGCAAAATTTCCTATAATTTATAGAAATTGAACCAAACACCCCCTAAATTTGTAGAAATTGTCAACTTTATAGAAAAGTGTCAATGTGGTGTCAGATTTCTGGGTGATTTCTGCCCATTTTGAGAAGAAATTGATTTTTTTTTAAATTTTGGTAATTTTTTATAATTTATAGAAAATATTTCTGTAAAATTTTTTTGAACCAAACATAGTTTATGGAAATCTAGAGAAAATTTTTAATTACAGAATTACGGTTGTCAGATATTTTGAGAAAACTTTTCTATAAAATTGTGCAACCAAACACCCCCTAAAGCGAAAAAGCTATAATATTTTTTTTTTCCCAATATAAATAATTTATAATTTATACATGATAATTTTATGAGATTTACCCAAAAAATAAAATATAAATGGAGGTTTTTCAACCCAAAACCACCCAAAATACGTACCTTTTTTCACTTTACACCTCTATCTATCTCTATGGGGACAATCTGACTAGGAATCTAGTCATCAAGATGCATTAACCGCTGATCTAAAACCGTCCTTGATGTTTTTAGCGGTTAATTTTTTTTTATTTTTTAACTTTTCCAATGAGGCACAAAAGGCCGCTTCCGATGTGGAGTTAGTTAATACGTAGATGTAAATAAACTATTCAAAAAGCCAATCATGTCATGGAAAGAGCTTAGTAGTGTGTTGTCATGTGCTCTCCTAGTCGCAATCCTAGTAAGATTCTGAGCTTTTGTTCCCTTTTAAAATAAACTAATAAATTAAGCAAAGGTGAGATTGAGACCGTACTAACGTGATTAGACCCAAACGTGGCCAGTATTTAATTATCACGATTCACGTGTGACGCTGCGGAGGACATCACGCACGTTAAGCAAAATAGCCAAGTCATTATTAATACATTATTACTTGGCCACGAGAACACACATTAAGTTTTGCTTGTCATTTTTCTGGAGTATCAAGGACAATATGAGCAATAAATTTATTAGTTGTTTAAAGGAAGCATACAGTGACTGTATATGGATAAAATGGGAGAGGAGAAAGAGAAGCAGGATACAAGGAGCTAGGGCTCGTTTGGTTGGGTGAAAGAGAGGGAGAAATGAACGGTAGAACTGACAAAAACGTCAGCTTTTGGCAGTTTTAAGAGGCGATTTTGCTGCAGCTTTACAGTTCCTTTCCATCTCAAATTTGCCCAACCAAACGGGCCCTAAGTAGGAGGATGAGAGAACGAGGCTATATTACAATTAGTGAAGGGATGGCATAATTTAATTATATTATTTAATTTGACAAGACTGTAAATTAGCTAGCATCGTTTAAAATCATACAACAGAACTACAAGAGAACTTCCTTCTATGATATACAGACTATATAGACTAATTAGTACTTAAGTAGTACGTACCTTACAACTTCCTTATCACGGTTGCGCAACATAAGATACCGACATGTCAATTTTAAAACCGGAAAAAAAATTTGGCTCGCGGACCAACCGCGAGCC
>BQKN01000834.1:682384-712865 GCA_022839385.1 Asparagus kiusianus
TGCTTACTACTTTAGACTACCAAATATCTCCTCACTCGTACTCGATGGGCAAAATTTCAAGTCAAATCCCAGTGTCTGCGTATAGTTTGATATATCATTCTCAATATTCTACATAGAACTTAAGATCGTTAACCTGTTGTAAACATTGAAATCGTTGAATTTTAATCTCAATTGCTAGGATCAAATAAAAATATTTCATAATTTATGTTTCATTTGTTAGATATTAGCGTGACGGGAGACGAACTTAGACAGGATGCAGCGTTAGCTCGGGCCGATACAAGCTCATGCGAACTAAAGCCCAATTGAAGCCCATATTTATAATTATATGCAAGTCACTTTGACTTGATATCATTCATGCATGGACATGATGTTACATTAAGAACACGGTGATGGGAATCGCCTCAGTAACTGCTACAATAAAAGATATTTTGTTGCATAGCATATGTATAAGTTGGAGAGCTTTAATGTCAAAATTTAAGCTTGCAAATATTTATTTGAGTTTTTAGTTAAAATTCATTACTCTTTTGTGTTTCTTTTCCACGTGATATTATACTCATCGCATGAAGCCCACCGTAACTTGCTAAAAGGCGAGAAGAGAGGTGAGGGTGAAAGGCGATCCAAATCATAATTATCAAATATTACGGTATTTATTAACTAACTAGATTCATTCAAATTATATTGGGTAAATCATTGAAAAAATAATTATAAATTTTATATATTAAACGAATTGAATATGAGCATTCACCGATTTGATTTGTTTGCTTATTTATATATTTCTTTAAACTTTAGTCCTTTAGAGTTTATTTATTTGATACATGATGATATATTTTAATTGCTTTTACACTTTATACATCACCATTATGAAGGAAAAGCCCAAATTATTGTCTAATATCAAAACTCAAAAATTTTAATCAAATAAAATTTAACTTTAACCCAATACAAAATCTTCTTAATCAAGTATCTCATATTCATATAAAATATATAATTTTAAAAAGTAACTATACTTTAAAATTCAAAAAAAATAATCGATGAATGTCAAAATATATTCATGTTCGAATTTGGTTTTGAGAAATGAAGAATTAAAACTAGAGTAATTCTTATTCGCAAATTTCAAACGACTGAAAATATGAATACTTTAATATTAGATCCAATTCATTTCCACCAATAGAATTTGAGGAAAATTCTACTAGTAATGCTAATCATACAATCTGTCCCTCAAGGGAGGCGCTACAGGCACACCCTCAGGCACACCACCAACCACACCCCCTCTCTATCTACAGTGTAGGGGGCATCACATCAGATTTTTTTAAAAAAAATCTGATATGGGACCCTCTGCACTGTAGATAGAGAGGGGGTGTGGTTGGTGGTGTGCCGAGGGTGTCTCTGTATCATTTTTCGTCCCTCAAGTAACAAGATCATAGAAACTAAAACACAGGAACTTAGGCTGCAAAAGAGGTACAAATATGACTGTAATAATAATATTTTGCGAGGAGTGATGGGCACTTGCATATAAGCTTACCAATCAATAGGAAGAACCCTTAATGAGTATGGTTACTAGAGCTCTATCAAAATTCCAACCCACTGTTAAAATATAGTTTAGGAGAAAATGTAAACATGTAATAATAACACATATATGGGTAGTACTAGTAGTATGCCTTAACAATCATCAACTTCACACATGAAAAAAAAAAATTTCAAAACTCCAAAGCCTATGGAATAATGGAAATATACTAATTATATAGATGAGAGAACAAAATACCTAAAATAAGCCATCATTCCCTGTGAATGAAATTTAAAAGAAAAGCACGTGAGATAAAATCATAAATGTGGCTATATAATCCTTTATTTTGCTAGAACTGTTAAAATAATAAGATCCAACGGGATATACTACCCATATACTGCTTCAGTACTTTAGAAACAGTTAGAACTTGGTAAGCAGTCTGAGAAAAGTTATCTGATGAAATAGTGATATTCAGTTAGTGTTGGGAATTCGAAATAATCAAATCAAATCCGTACTCTTCCGGATCTTGTGTTTGAGAGTTGAGCAAGAAGGAAATTCACCACAAATCAAAGATAAAAATTTGTAAGAAAGTAAACAAGAAAGAACATACCAGATTTAACGAGGTTCGGCAACGTGCCTACATCCTCGAGAGCTACACCACACAATTCTTTGATTACTTGAAGAAGATTACAATGCTTGCAATTGGTCTCTCTCTCTCTCTAAGATTTCTAACCTCAAAGAGCCTTCAAAACCCCCTTTTTTTCGTGCTTTTTTTCTCTCTTAAACCCTAAACGGACGTGTTTCTATTTATAACAAAACACAGTCCCAAACAGATTAGAATTCTAAAACGAGTCTGCCACACCCTGGTGTGGCGCAGACCACACCCATGACAGACAGGGCAGACTCTGCCACATCCTGGTGTGGCGCAGACCACACCCATGGCAGACAGGACAGATTCTGCCACACCCTGATGTGGCGCAGACCACACCCATGGCCTGCTTTGAATTTTTATGTAATTGTTGATTTTGATTCTAGGTTTGGGTCTCCACTCTTAAGGCCAACAATCTCTCACTTGGAGATCAAACCACCATCAATGAGCTCTCCCGAACTCTGCCTTCTTCGCAAGCATCTTCTCCTACTTGAAAAATCCATTCTTCAATCATCAATATCCCGACGATCTCGCCGATCCTCGTAGTGTAGCTTCGCCTTCGTCTTCTACTCGTGAAGACCAACTGAAATTGCGCACAACTCCAGTTTCTCAATGGTGACTGTCTTCGTCAACATGTCCGTCGGATTTTGACTCCCCAAAATCTTTATCAAATGCAACTTTCCGTCTTCAACTAGCGAGCGTATAAAATGGTATTTGATGTCGATGTGCTTCGTTCTGGCATGATATACTGAATTCTTAGCAAGATGTATAGCGCTTTGGCTATCACAATAAAGAACTCCTCTCCCTTGCTTCAGATCCAACTCTTCCAAGCACCCGTTCAACCAGATCATCTCCTTGCTTGCTTCAGTCACCGCGACATAATCAGCCTCGGTTGTAGACAAAGTCACAATCTTCTGCAGACGTGAGACCCAACTCACTGCTGTCGACGCTAAGGTATAAACATACCCCGTGGTGCTTCGCCTCGTATCATGATCACCGGCGAAGTCCGCATTCACGTATCCCTGCAGCACCAACTCCTTCCTTCTGAAACATAATGGCTTGTTCGTTGTCCCTCTCACGTACCGCATTATCCACTTCACGGCCTCCCAATGCTGCTTTCCTGGATTGCTTGCAAATCTGCTCACAACTCCCACTGCATGGGCGATGTCCGGCCTCGTGCAAACCATCGCGTACATGAGACTCCCAATGGCCGAAGAATATGGCACCCTGCTCATATGCTCTCTATCTGCATCTGTCTTAGGCGATTGCTCCTCAGATAGCTTGAACTGACTTCCAAGGGGTGTGCTAACAACTTTAGCATTATGCATGTTGAACCTCTGAAGTACCTTCTCAATATATTCAGCTTGGCTCAATCTCAATGTCCCTTCAGCTTCATCCCTACTGATTTGCATCCCTAGAATCTGCTTCGCTACACCCAGATCTTTTATTGCAAACTCCTTTGCTAGCTGCTTCTTCAAACTATTTATCTCCTCTAAACATGGTCCTGCTACCAACATGTCATCAACATATAATAACAAAATAATAAAGCTGGACTCGAACCTTTTGAAATAACAGCAATGATCCGAATTACATCTTCTGTAGCCATTATTCTGCATGAAGTTATCAAACTTCTTATACCACTGTCTCGGAGCCTGTTTCAAACCATATAAGCTCTTTTTAAGCTTGCACACCATCTCTTCCTTTCCTTCTTCAATGAAACCAACAGGCTGCTTCATGTAGATTTTTCATCCAAGTCCCCATGAAGAAAGGCAGTCTTCACATCTAACTGCTCAAGAAAGAGGTCTTCTGTAGCCACCAAACTTAACACTACTCTAATGGTTGTGAGTTTCACAACAGAGGAAAATATCTCCATGTAGTCCACTCCTTCCCGCTGTTGAAACCCATTCACTACTAATCTGGCCTTGAATCTCTTACTTCCATTACTCTCCTGCTTGACCCGGTAGACCCATTTGTTATGTAAGGCTTTCTTCTGTGCAGGTAACTGGGCTAACTCCCATGTCTCATTAGTGAGTAGAGAATCCATCTCCTCTTACATCGCATGCTCCCACTGCTGAGATTCATTCACTTGCATTGCCTCTTCATAGCACTTCGGCTCACCGCTATCTGTCAACAATAAATAGTCAAGAGATGAAAGGTATTTAGGATTTGGTTTGGGTACCCTGGATGACCTCCTAAGCTCCACGTCCTGGGTAGTTTCTTCTGCACCTGGAGCCTCCTCCGTTCTGTGGTCAGAACAAACATCATCTCCCCTATCTGGAAGTTCCTCTATATCCATGTATTTAGATCCATCTATATCTGAAATGCTGCTCCCACTGTTTTGGCTATCCTTAGCATCTTCCCTGTTCTTGTACATCACCTCCTCATTGAATATCACGTCCCTGCTTCTGATGATCTTCTTGTTCTTCTCATCTCAAAGGCGATACCCAAACTCATCAATACCGTATCCAATGAATGTGCATTTCTGTGACTTAGCTTCTAGCTTGTCCCTGACATGGTCACTGATATGAGCATAAGCTACGCAACCAAATACTCGCAAGTGTGAGAGATTTATCTTCTTATCACTCAAAACCTCCTATGGAATCTCAAAATCTAATGGAACTAATGGCCCGTGATTAATAAGGTAGGCTGCTGTATGCACTGCATCTGCCCAAAATATCTTAGGCAGACCTGCATGTAACCGCATGCTCTTGGCACGCTATGTAAAGGTCCTGTTCATCCTCTCTGCAATGTCGTTCTGCTGCGGCGTCCCTGGAGTAGTCCTCTCTAACCGAATATCATTCGTAGCACAGAACCTCTTGAACTCCTCCAGCTCATATTCCCCACCATTGTCTGATCTCAGACACTTCACCTTCAGATCTGTCTCATTCTCCACCATGACCTTCCACTTCTTGAAGATTCCAAACACCTCTGACTTGTACTTCATGAAGTAGATCCACACCTTTCTCGAGTGATCGTCGATGAAGGTGACATAATATCTCGAACCGCCAAAAGAAGACACAGTGGCTGGACCCCATACATCTGTATGAATCAACTCTAACTTCTGAGCCTTAGGTGGCCTTTCACCCTTCTAAAAACTAGCCCTCTTCTGCTTCCCAAAAATACAGTCTTCACAAACCCCAACTTCCACGACGTCGATCCCTGTTAGCTTTCCTTGTGAATGAAAAATCTTCATCCCCTTTTCGCTCATGTGCCCTAGCCTGTTGTGCCACAGATCTGTACTCTCTTTGCTAGCTGTAATTGCGAGGGTGTCACTCGCATGTAAGGTGAGGTAGAGAGTTCCTAGTTTGTTACCTCGAGCAACTATCATCGTACCGTTGGAGATCCTCCACGAATCCCCAGTGAATATCGAAACATAGCCTTCTGCTCTAAGCTGTCCCACCAAAACAAGATTCCTCTTCAGCTTCGACACGTGTCTCACGTTCTTCAAGGTCCACTTAGAGCCCTTCATCTGAATTTGCACTACACCCTTTTCAACAATATTACAGGGCTCGTTGTTCCCCAAATATAATTTTTCAAAGTTCCCTGCTACATAATTCTGAAATATCTTCCTATTAGCAGTGGCGTGGAAACAGGCTCCTGAATCGATGACCCAAGAATCCGAGTCACTGTCCATTGCAAGAATCAAGGCATCCTGCACGATATGAGCCTCCTGCTCACCCGCATTCTTCTTTGGACTTTTGCAGACTGAAGACATATGGCCCTCCTGGCCACAGTTTCAACACTTTCCTTTGATAGACCTAACCTTCGAGTTCGACCTCTTCTTTACTAATTTCGACCGATTCCTGTTCTGATTTCTTTTCTTTTGGTTTCTGCCTCTCTGCTCGAAACTTAGAGCTGAACCTGAACCTTCTGATTCGGACGATTTTCTTCTAACCTCCTCGGATAGAATCATGCTAACAACCTCACTCAGCTTCAACTTCTCCTTCCCCGCCGAATTGCTGATTGCCGTCACACAACCTGCCCAACTATCCGGCAACTGCGATAGAATCAATAAGGCTTGCACTTCGTCATCAAACGTGATGTCCACGGAGATAAGCTGATCAACAATCGTGTTGAACTTACTGAGATGTATCGTGAAGGACCGTCCTTCTGCCATCTTGAGGTTGAAAAGAGTTTTGACTAGATGCACATTGTTTGCTGCCGACGGTTGCTCGTACATCTTCGCGAGCGCTTCCATAAGCCCCACCATCGTCTTCTCCTTCAGAATATTGTGGGCTACTGATTTGGCGAGCGACAACCAGATTTGCCCTAGAGCCTTCCTATCCAGTATCTCTCAATCACCATCTGACTCCTCCTTCTTCTTCCCCTTTTCCTTGCCCATCAACGGGCGATACAAATCCTTCTGATACAGATAGTCCTCCATCTGCAACTTGCAGTAAGCGAAGTCTGAACCGTCAAACTTCTCAATCTTAGATTTGATTTCCTCTGTCATGGCTCTCTTTCACACAAATTGCTGAACGAAGCTCTGATACCAGTTGTTGGGAATTCAAAATAATCAAATCAAATCCGTACTCTTTCGGATCTTGTGTTTGAGAGTTGAGCAAGAAGGAAATTCACCTCAAATCAAAGATAAAAACTTGTAAGAAAGTAAACAAGAAAGAACACACCAGATTTAACGAGGTTCGGCAACGTGCCTATGTCCTCGGGAGCCACACCACACAATTCTTTGATTACTTGAAGAAGATTACAATGCTTGCAATTGGCCTCTCTCTCTAAGATTTCTAACCTCAAAGAGCCCTCAAAACCCCCTTTTTTCATGCTCTTTTTCTCTCTTAAACCCTAAAAGGACGTGTTTCTATTTATAACAAAACACAGTCCCAAACAGATTAGAATTCTAAAACGAGTCTGCCACACCCTGATGTGGCGCAGACCACACCCATGACAGACAGGACAGACTCTGTCACACCCTGGTGTGACGCAGACCACACCCATGGCAGACAGGGCAGACTCTGCCACACCCTGGTGTGGCGCAGACCACACCCATGACCTGCCTTGAATTTTCATGCAACTGTTGATTTTGATTCTAGGTTTGGGTCTCCACTCTTAAGACTAACAGTTAGAATTTGGTCATCTTTTATAAATATTTAAAGGGAAATTGATCGACATTGTTGGAGGAATCGCTACTGGAAACACGTGAATCTACCAAGAGAATACGACTTACTGAAACAACTTAAGGAAGGAATCAAAAGGATTCTCGATGTTTCTGTTTTCTCTCTGTACATTCACTAAACAGTGGCAACAAAATGTATACATTTACTTCCTCAGATCTAGCTTAAGTGCTCTCAAAGCAACTACAATATAAAGTCTTGTGAGAACCATAGAGGAACTATACACCCAACGTATACAGAAAACTAGTTAGTAGAGTATACCCAAGGTTACAGAAAGCACTAGGCAGCCTAGGCACCGGACTAGATGTTTTTCCTTGCCAATGTTATACAGCGCTAGGCACTGCTAGGCGCCGCACTGGTGTCTTGCGCCTAGGTTCATTTTTTTCTTGGTTTAAGTGGTGGTTGAGAAGGTTTTCTAGAAGTCGGAGGAGGTAGATGTGTTCATAGTTAGTGGAGGAGATTGGAGGACGCGGAGGCTGCAGCGGAGGAAATTACAACTAGAAACTAGAAGGTGCACTACACGTAAGCGGCAAGCACTCCTCTAGGAACTCCTAAGACCTACGTAGGTGGCCTAGATACCGCCTAGGCTTAGGCGGGCTAGATGCCCCCTTTTTAAAACATGGAATATACCTGCTTATATACCTAAAACTCTGGAAAAGACTTACCACCTTCGGTCGAAGCTCTATCAGTTTTATTACAGCTCATCTTTATAGTACTTGTTGAAGAACCATACTCAATAGAGTTTCCTTCCAACTTGCAGCCTTCAAGGATCACCACGTCAATAGGGGTAACGGGTCGGTAATTTTTCACTCCTGATCATGTATGTTGTTATAAGGTATTATGGTCTAAAATTCTAGTTTAAGAAATTCAATAGGGATGAGAACTTTAGTTTATGACAGAGGACGATCAAGGCATTGGTGGTGCCACAGAGTCTTCACAAGAATTTTAAGGTTTAAATCTCTTTCAAATAAAGCAAACAACTTGTGTTATATTTCTTAGTTTCCGTATGAGCATATGTAGGCCGTGGATTATTTTGAATGAACAATATACAAGGAATAGCAATCATGCAAACAGGTACAATTTAGATGGTTCAAAATGACAAAAACTGTGAAGAGAAAATGAATTCACTATCAAAAATCACATTTAACCAATTACCAGGAAAGAAGCAACATAAATAATTAAGTGTAAATAAATCAATGTAGACTGACTATGCTCAAATCAAGAGGGGGAAAAAAATAAAAGGAAACAAAAGCTAATAAGAAAAATGAGCAAATATATCGAAGTTAAAGCATCCGAGGTAAATGCATATTTCCTTGCAACACTTGTTCAAATGGGCAATTTGAGACGAAAAGAAGCACCCTCACTATTATCATCATCATAAGAAATGCCGACCTTTATTGTTCATAAAACAGCCAATTACAGTGTCAATAAGAATTTAACTAGAAATAAACTCTTACAATATCTACACACCTCAATCCGAAAATGTCCTCCATACACATATTTGGTCACCATCAATCTACACCTGCAAAAACATCAAAATTCCCAACATATAACATATAAATATCCTAAACACATCGATTGATAGTTCAATAAACTGGCATAAATTAAAATTACCAATTGGCAGAGAATTATCCAAAACATCTAGATGAAAGAAAAAGTTTTAAACTTTTTCTTGAAACTTGAATCTTGCGAATCATCTTTTCCCACAACGGAACCCTGTTCTCGATGCTGCTGCAATTGCAATTGATCCCCAACTCTCCCCTGCACAATTTGCTGATAAAACTGACTCAAAGCCTGTGAATCCAAAACTTCAACATACCCATCTTGAGACAATTCCAGCAGCTTGCATCCCGGCCATCTACAAACCCAATATGCTTTCTTTACAAGGTAGCTATTCCCTCTCCCTCTGCATTCTGCAAATACTGTGTGCTCTAAGCTAATCCTGGAGTGACTAGACAAGAGTTAACCTGAGAGAAAGCAAGCTGTCAACAAATACTTCAACCGTAATATTCCTTGTCCACTTGTGGTTTTGTGTCCCATGGCACCCTATGATCCCTTAGAATCCAGTCGATTCCAAACTTAAACTAAAACAATCAATTGATGACGGAAATTTCATTAGGCTGGAAAATTTAGCATAGTGGAACTACAAGGAACCGAGCTAACTTCCAACAGTTTAACAAAAGGTATCCTACCAAATTTGTACATGCAGCCACCATTCACCAGGAAATACCCAGGCACTCCTTGAGCAAATCTCAGCCTGATTCTGAGATTTTTCTTCCCATTTGTAAACTGCAAGAAAACCTTATGGATGATTTAGAATGATTCAGTCATGGACTGTTCTCACAAGAGGCACATCCCTCTTCCCCTGAACAAAAGACCTCAGTCGCTCAGCCTCGCCAATAGCTGATAACCACTCAGTAAGAATGTCCATAGTAACGTAATCAGGATGACAATCCTCCTCTTTCATTCTGTCCATCAGCTTGAATGCCACATCCGACATATTCTTTGCACGAAGCCCTTTGAACATTGTGTTATAGGTAGCAACATTCGGAGGGACATCCTTGTTCCTCATCAAATCCATGAGTTGTATCGCAGCATCAACTTCTTCTTCTTTGCAAAGAGCATCGATTAATATGTTAAATATAACAGTATTTGGAGTCACTACCATACTCTGAAAAAGCTTTATGGCCTCTTCAAGATTACCAGCTTTACAGTATCCATGAATCAAAGCACCATAGGTGACTACAGAAGGACTAAAGCCGTCACCTTTCATCCTGCTCAGCAGCTGACATGCCGTTGAAAAATCGCCACTCTTGCACGAAGCAGCAATCAAGGTGTTGTAAGTAAATATATCAGGCTTAAGTCCACTCTCCTTCATCTCTTCAAACATCAGCCATGCCTTATCAAGCTTCTTCCTCTTACAAAACCCGCTGATCAAGATATTATAGCTCTTCGTATCAAGTCTGAATCCAGCTCTCTTCATGTCCAACGCGACCGAGCTAGCTTGCTCCACTTTCCCCACTTGGGTCAACCCCGAGATGAGAGTAAAATACAATACAGGATCCGGAGACTGGCCTTCTCCGATCATCTCATCGTACAACGCCATAGCTCTGCCCACATTATTCGTATGCAGGAAACCGCTAATGAGGTTAGTGTAAGTGACCGCATTGCCTCTAGCATCGACCCAGTCACCCCTCTTCCGACGAAAGAAATCAAGAGCGCAGCCAACCCTCCCGTCTCTACACATCGCGGAGACCAAAGTGTTGAGAGTCACAACATTCGGCCGAACCCCTTCCCGCTCCATCCGACCCACGAGCTCAAAGGCCCTACCGACCTCCCCCGCCCTGCAAAAAGCATCAACCAAGCAGTTAAAAGTGGCAGCATTCGGCTCGCAGGCGTACTCCGCCCTCATCCTATCCAAAACGCCCAGAGCCTCGCGGACCCTCCCCGCCTTGCCCAACCCGTCAACGACCACGTTACAGACGACGACGTCCCTGGCGGGCATTTCTTCGAACACGTTGAGGGCGTCGTCGACGCGCCGGGACTTGCAGAGGTGGTCGATGAGGATGCCGTGGGTGACGACGTCCGGGGCGATGTTCATGCGCTTCATCTGGGAGAAGAGGAGGTTCATGCGGCGGAAGTCGCGGTCGCGGGCGAGGGAGGCGAGGAGGGCGTTGAAGGGGGCGGGGGAGGAGGCGGCGGGGTGTCCGAGGGCGAGAGAGAGGAAGTCGAGGGGGAGGGGGGAGGAGGTGGGGCAGGAGAGGGAGAGCTTGCGGAGGATCTGGGTGAGTTGGAAGGGCGAGAGGGAGGGAGGGAGGGGGAGGTGGAAGAGGAGGCGGGTGGAGAGGGGGGTGAGGGGGAGGTTGGGGCGGGAGAGGGTGTGGAAGAGGGTGGAGAGGGTGGAGGGGGAGGGAGGGGAGGGGGAGGAGAGGAGGAGGGTGAAGGCCTCCGCGTGGTGGGCGGGGTCCCCGGAGCGGAGGAGGGATCGGATTTTGTCGCCGGGGGTGTCTGGGTGAGGAGGCGGCGGCTGAAGCGGCGGTTTAAGAGAGGTGGTGAGGTGGCGGCGGAGGAGGAGGGGGGGCACTGGGCGCCTCATTCGCTCGGGTAGGCCTCCGCTTGCTTGGACGAGGGAGGAGAGATCAACAATAACAAGCGAGAGACTTTGCCTACAAACCCATAGTTTTGTCCCATTTATCCGCCTAAACAGCACTTAAAAACATCAGCATAGTTTTGTCTAAAAATATGGGACCAATAAAACACTTAACAGTAGTAATTAAAAAAAACCCAAATTCGTCCAACTTCTCCAAATTACTGTGCTCTAGAGAGGGGAATGGGAATTGCAATCTGAAATCAAGGTAGCTGAAGTGGAATTCGTGCAATTTGACTACTGTTGGCGCTAGGGTTTTACGTGCAAGGCAGCTAATCTCTCTCATTGTTTTCAGTTCAATTGCATGTTTGTAGATTAATTAGTTGCGTAGTATATTTTAGGTACGTAGTTGGATGCGGGGTTTTATGGGAATATGTTTGATTGTGGCTCACATTGTTGTTGATTATGGTTTTTTGAAGTGGAAGGAGGGGATTTGTTGTGCTTTGGGTTTGGTGCTAAAAACTCAGTCTTTGCTTGATTCTTGGGGTTTGGTGTTAAAAATTCAATGTTCTCGTCAACTCCCCCAGTGCTTGAAGCTACAATTGATCTTGAACTTGACTTCATGATTCCCTACATTGATTTGAGGAGAAGGAATATATATACATTTGTTAATTTTAGATCCAATTGTGGAGAAGAAGATGAATATAAAATAGGAGGGTAGTTGGCTGTAATTAAATGACATATAAGGGATATTAAATGAGGGGTATTAAAAATGAACTCATCGTATAACATGACCCATAAAATGGGAATATTCCAAGCATATTCTAATAAAAAACTAATGTTCTACTTCACATCATTTAAGTGAAAGTTTTTAAAACTATAGGTCTTCGTTTAAGTGATACATTTTACAAGTCAGATCATATAAGTGAAAAACTGTGAAATTTTAGGTCATTTAAGTGCAAATTGCCCAAAATGTTACATTGATGAGTTTTGCACTATAATTACACACAAGAATTGAAGAATTATATATATAAAATAAGAATATGAGGATTTTAAACTTGAATGTATGAATTTATGGACTTAAACAAGTTTTAAGAAGTTGAAAGATTCATCTTGATGAAGCAATTAAAGGATTTGAATATGTTCAAATTTCTTAAGAAGCATTAGTATATGAGTACTAACAAAATGATTCTATTGTGTTCCTAGTGTTATATGTTGATGACATAATACTCATTCAGAATAATTAAAGATTTATATCATTGATTAGAATATAGTTTTGCAACAAGTTCTCTAGGAAAATTCTAGACTACGCACATTCTTCATCATAGGTCTTAATATCTATAGAGATGGAGAAAAGAGAGTCGGGATCATCCAATCGGAGTGCATTTATTATATAATTATGCTTCTAGGTTTCATCTTCTGATCAGTTTCCCCCAGAATGCATAGGACTTAAGTAAGACAGGATGCATGTGAAAGGTGCTTTCATATTTAAAATTTTCTCGACAAATAGCAATTTCAAATTTGTTAAACTATCAACTAGAAAAGATGGTGTGTGCGTGCGCGTGTGTTGGGTGTTTATCCCCTCCCCTCCCCCTCCACAGGGTGTGCGCGTGTGTTGGGTGTCCACCCCACCTCACCTCCCAACCCACCCCCTCCCCAAAAAAACCCCAGGGGGGGGGGGGGGGGGGGGTGTAGCGGGTTGTGTGGGCACACAAGCAACTCCGTATAAATAACTCCTTCAAAGATACAAATAAGTGTGACCTCTGCTAAATCCCTATTGTATTTCAATGCGTCATTGCCATGATATATTTACAACTGTAGACAATTTGTGAAAGTCGATCACACTGTAGGATTGCCCCACTAAAAGTTCAGTCACTGCTTGAGTTATTATATATCCAAAAACAGTTTGTTGAAAGTAGATCATGAAATATCCAGACAAGGTTGTCTTGTGACCTAGAAGAGAAACATTACGCAAAAAACTAAGAGGTGCTGCTTAGAAAATAAGGTTAAGAGGAAGGAGTATCTTAATTAATTCATTACGAGTGGTTAAAAAAATTAATTTCATTTGGATTTGATAATCAAGATTAAGGATTAAGTTTTATGTGTTTGATAAATACAGAAGGGTTTAAGAAGGTTGTCATAAATATCCTAAAATATATTCTTTTTTAAAGTTTTGTTTTTTATTTCGAGAGGGAGTAACTCTTAATCCTCCTCTTTAGGCGAATTTGTTAACTTATTTAAATGAGGGTTAACTAATTTTAACCATTGTGAAGAGTTTGTTAACCCTTTGATCAAATTAACCTGTTTAAGGAAGGGTTAACGCCCTTAACCCTTCAATTAACCCCTTACTAAACGGGAGCAAAAGGTCTTTGAGATATTGGTTCCCCCAAGTCTCATCTATTTGGATACAGATCTCCCAAATCATTATATTTGGATACCAATCCTCCTAATCTCATCTATTTGGACATAAATCCCCTAAATCATTATATTTGGATACTAAGTTCTTTGAAATAACTACTCATGTTTAATTTCCACCTACGTAACCCAACTAAACTAACAAGTTATTAGTAAGATTCAAGAAAGTTTAGCAAAATAGAATTGGTTTTCAATGGGTTCAAAGGATACATTGAACCTAATTTTTGACAATGCCAAAAGGTAGGTAGAAAACAAGGAGAAAAATGAAATAAGAAAATTAGTTTTGGCAGGTAGAAAACAAGGAGAAAAATGAAATAAGAAATTAGCTATCTCATTAATTAATGTATGTTAAGTGGATAATAATTAAGCATCAGGACTTGCTTTAAAGAACTTAATAGTTTTGGGTGACTTGTATCAAAATATGATAATTTGGGGGTCTTGCATACAAAACATATGACACTAAGGGCACTTGCATCCAAATATATGAGATGAGGGGGCCTGGCATGCAAATATGATGATTTGGGAGCCTTATATCCAAATAGATGAGATTCAGGTCACCAACATTTCAAAAACCCAAACTAAAAATACATAAAAATTTAAGAGCACATCCTTCTATAAACCCTAATCATAATGTAATGCTACTATAACAAGGGTACAATGATCAAAATTTCACACGAAAACGACTGTTGAACTGTTTTATTATTCTAAACTACCATGAACTGTTTGATTATTCTTCCATCTCCCGCCATCTCCCACAAACATTTATTCATGTGTAAATCAAAATAACTCGCAATCCTTGAACAACAAAGCGAATAACAATACCATCGTCATCAACATCATGATCCTCTGCAGTCACAATCCTTTATTGTGTTCTGCACTGAGATCACCCCATCTAACATTGTGCTTGGCGGCAAGGTAATGAGCACCAACAGGGCCTCGGCTTCCATAAGGGTACAGCTCTGGTGCAATCTTCTTCTCCTCTAATTCTTTGAGAAGAGGAGTGAAGAGCTCCCAAGCAGCATCCAGTTCATCCGAACGAATAAACAACCTCCGTTCCCCTTCGATTGCGTCGAGTAGAAGTCTCTCGTAAGCATCCGGTATCTCTTTCGAGTATCTGAACAAAGCAACATCCAATTTAAGCTTCAGTGAGAAGAAATAATCGATACGTTGATTTCGAATACGGCCAATTGCTGGTGTAGACATTTGTACCCTCTAAACCATTATATTTAGCACCTAAACCTTTAAAAGTCCGGACAATTTTTGAAAACAGACACCTTTGCAAATTTATTCCCAAAAAAGACATGTTTCCACTTTATTTTTAAAAAACGACCTAGTTTTAGCCATAGTGCTGAAACTAGGTCGGTTTTTAGGAAAAATGTTCCCAAACTTCACGAGAGTTGAACTCCCGTGAAGTTTTATTTTGAAAAAAAACTTCACGGGAGTTCAACTACCGTGAAGTTTGAGAACATTTTTCGTAAAAAACGACCCAGTTTCAGCCTCAGGGCTGAAACTGGGTCGTTTTTTGCGAATATTTTCAAAATAGGTGTTTTTTTGAGAATTTTTTTGCAAAGGGGTCTGTTTTAAAATTTTGCCCTTAAAAGTCCAGATAACATTATCTTCGAAGTTAGCCACGTGTGAACCACACGACAAAAAGTTACCTCTGCCATCGACTAACTTAAAAAAAAAAGACTATTACCATCTAAATTAAAACAAAAAGGCAACATCAGGTGGTGTGCAACTGAAGACGTTTTATTTTTTAGTTACTACTATTATTACCACTAATGTTACAATAAACGCTGGGCGCTTCTAGGCGTCGGACTTGGCGCCTAGCGCTTAGTCGCCTAGGCGAACGCCTAAGCGGTTTCTGGACGTTTTTTTTATTTTTTAATTATGATACTTAAAAATAAATAATATATATATATATATATATATATATATATACTTAATCAAAGATGCATAAATACTAAAATACCAACACTATTAACTAAATTGCTGCTTGGTTTACCAATTACAATAGCTCTTTGTATGTTTATACTTCTCAACGCAAATTATAAGTTCATCTCAACAGTAAAAAACTCATTCTTAACTCAAATTACTGTTAACTTATAAGTTACTGTTAAGTTTAAGTTAACAATAAACTTAAACTTAAGTTTATTATTAACTAAAATATTGTTAATTTAAGTTTACTGTTTATTTAAACTTAAGTTTACCATCAACAAAAAACTTAATATTAACTTAAACTTAAACTTAAACTTAAGTTTATTGTTATCTCAAACTTAAGTTTTAGTTTAACTTAAACATAAACTTAAACTTAAGTTTCCTGTTAATTTACACTTCTTAAGTTTAAGTTACTGTTGTTAACTAACTTAAATAGATATTTAAGAAGTACTATTTACCTTGTTAATAGTTACAGAGATCAAAGAAGCTCGGTAATGTTACAGAAGGCGCTAGACAGACTAGGCGTTTGAGCGAGCGCTTAGAGCCTAGACCCTTGGGCATACGCCTAGGCAGCGCCTAGGCGTTTGACTATTTTTAAATTATTTAATTTTAATAATTGATAAAAATATGTATTAAATTCATATAAATTTTTTAAAAAAAAGATAGCAATCTTAATTTCACAATAAATCATGCATACTTAGATACTAAATAGCCAAAATAATAATTACAATGCTAGAGCTTATGATGTTTTCTTTTTTTATTTTTAATTATAATAATTGATAGTGAATGTCAATGTTATAGAAAGCTTAGACGTCGGACTAGTATCTAGGCAGATTTCTTTCTTCATTTAAGTGGTGGTCGATGATGTATTGCTGAAGGTCGGAGGAGGTAGTGGAGGTGTTTATATTTGAAGGTTAATGGAGTTTGGAGGACGTGTAGTCTACAACACATAAAATCACAACTAAGACCTACAGGATGCAATCCACGTCAGCAGACAATGTTCCTCTAAACGCTCATAAAATCTAGGTGGGCAGCCTAAATACCGCCTAAGCACTAGGCGCTAGTTAGGCGGCCTAGGTACTGCCTAGGACTAGACGTATGCCTAAGCGGACTAGGCGGAGGTTTTTTAGAACAGTGATTACCACTATTAATATATTTCCTTTTGTGGTGTGGTTTTTTCCGCGAGGGGGGGCTAGGGTTTTTTTGGTAGTGGTGGGGGGTGGGGGTGCGGCGGAATCGAATCAAATCGAATAGTAAGGAGTTCATATTTGTATTTATTTAAAAATTATGAATTTGAATATCCACTTGAGTTTTTCAAATTCAAACTCGAATGCTCTGTATTTGAAAATTTCACAGATATTAAAGTATATATGTTTTCCCAAGGAATTTGATTTTCAAATAGTATTTAGATTTAAAATTTAAAATTAATCATTTAGAACCATAACGTACATAAACTTAATTCAAATATTTTGTAAGAAAATTGACTCTATAAGTCTCTCAAAATTAGTATATAAAACTTAAGTAGAAACTGTAAATGGGCTGAAAAATATATCAAGTGTGTAATAGTACAAATTATAAGCGATCAAATTGTAAACGAATATTTGATAAGCAAACAAATTGAATATACATCTAGTTAAAATTCTATTGGTTTATGAATTACTAAGTTGCATGGAAATTCGTACGGGTACTAGCATGGGCACGAGACAAGATAAAATTGTAAAATGTAGGGTGCAAGGACATGGCTACATATATATATTAAAATTAATAAATTACAGAGATGATTATTGTTTCTCAATTCATGTGTGCTTGTTTTTGAACTAGACACTCAGATGACCATTTACAATCATAGTTTCGAACTTACGTATGGGCTAAAACAAACTTAACCCATTTCTAATGAGTTTTGAAAAATGCACGTGATGTGAGGATATACATCCAAGAACAATACGACAAGTGTTTTAAATTAGAACATATATCATATAATTGAGTACATGTTTGAATAAATTTATGCATATATCCAAGGAGTGTCTATGAAGTTTCGATACGGGAATGTGTTGGGTACGTGTCAGGTATGAGTACGGCTTCATGATAGAAATACCCGGATAATATACAGATAGAAATACCCGGATAATATACATGAATTCGAATACTAAAACTTATTTGTCTAGTGTTAAATGACCTACCAAATCAAATATAATCGAATAGTTTCTCAAACAATTAACAAATTATTTGTTCATTAATTGGTTCGTTAACACCTTGCAGGAGTTTTTTTTTTGTGGTGGTTGTTGGGGGGGGTGGGTGAGTGTGGGGGGGGGTCACTTCCCTACTACACAGTAGTAAAGGGGGTGTATATGCAAATAACCATTTTGAATATAGGTTATGAAACCTGTGTTTGTTTCAGAGAATGTTGATGGAATTTGAATAGATTTCATTGTACCCTAAAATGCTTTTCCTATCACTATATATTATTCCTTGTCTCACTGCATGTTCTACAATGTAAATCTCAATCTTTCGGTTTATTCCCTCGAGCACCTAGCAACCTTCAGAAGACTGATCCAAAAAGAACAAGGTAACAAGAAATATCAAGAATGCATTACGATATTTTCTACATTCATCAGCACCTTCTCTTCAATGTTCAATATTATATTGTAGACTTATAATGAGGGTGTAAACACTGAAACTTTTCTCAAGAAATGATTCCTTCTTAGAGGGATGGTAATGACATACGGATATGATATCTATAGAAGTCAGTTATATAACAAAATACTGAGGCTGTTCTAATAGTCATCACACAAAAGCACTCTAGATGAAAAATATATCCAATATATTTTATTTAACATATTCATAACATATTCATTGAGAGCATGAAGGAATACAGTAGTGTTCAGATAAACTGATGAATCATAAAGATGTGTAATTTAGGCATGCATTTGAAGACAGGGAACAAATAAGCAGGCATTAGATTTCAAATATTCCCATAAGTTTAGGCATAGAATTTGGTATATAGTAGGATCTTCAGTTCGGAAAAGCTAGCTTTCTTTGATTCTACCAATTTCATTCTCTTTTTTATGGTAAGAAAGGTTAATTTCCATTACCAACTGTAAAAAAATTGAATGTTCATTCTCGTTACCAGTTAAAAAAATCTTCAGATTTTGGACTTGCATATCGCACTCACCAAAAAAGTAAAAACAAGAAAAACCAGTCTTAAAAATAAAAGAAGCCAATGAGAACCTGAAATGGGAGAAATTTTGTGCTAGATGAAAAAAAAAATGAACTACCCAGAACAGTCAAATTGTTGATATTCCATCAGCATTTAAGCACTTCTGAGAGTAATCGTTTCAAAAAGGAAAAGAAAAGGAGTTTATAAAAGTTCATGTACCTTGCAGCATAGTGAAGATTGAGATTACTGCGATCCAATCTCATCCCTAAACCAGGGATCTTGTTGTTGATCTTTAAGTAAATAGCCTCATCAGGTTGCACACGAATCACAAGCTCATTGGTAGCCCGATCAAGATCGGTCCCAAAATTCCTCTTATACAAATTCCCAGGAACATGTCTGAACTGTACTCTAATCTCCGCTCTGCACTTGCAATAAAATTCTCGATTAACATAACAAACAGAAGTCCTTAAAGTAGTAAATATTAACATTACCTCTTTGTGTGCAAAGCCTTTCCTGCTTTCATAAGAAACGGAACCCCATCCCATCTTGCGTTGTCTATAAAAAGGGCAGCGGCAGCAAATGTTGGTGTAATACTACCATTTGGTACAGTCTTGTCATCTGTGTATGCTGGGTATGTGATACCTCCCTTTGTATGGCTTTTATATTGTCCTATCACCACATTTTCTAGTTGCAATGGCTTCATTGATCGTAGAACCTTAACCTATGAGGGTATTTGGCAATTTGAAAGTGAATTGAAAAAATGTAAACAAACACCCGTTATATGTAAATGGAATAACGTGTTTAAACCTCTTTCCATTCTCCCCCACAATATATGCAAAAACTAGACATATTTAGGGGGAAATTATGAAAAAAGATTGAGATGGTGAGAATTCCAGGAAAAAAATAGCAGTTGCATGATTGCATCTCATGCTAGAAGAGCCAAAAACTATTGTGGGCTTTTAGATATGCAATCTATAATCAAGAGTTACTCATAAATTTGCATTGATAAGGTCGAACTGATCCAAATTTGAAGTTGATTTTAATCATGGATCCTTTTGAAAGTAAGCCCTACCTATTTGCATGGAAAGTTGCATCAGGATCAAGTATGTCTGTCTCAGTGTAAACTGAGAGCTAGAGTAAGAATGGAGAGGAAGACCTAAAATAACAGCTTGATGAGTGAATAAATTTATCATCAGGTGCAAAATTAGAATTGAAAATACAGAAGCCACATCCACAGGATTGGAAATAGTAAGAAACTAGTAAAAAGGTAACAGTCTCAACTGTCTGATGTAGAATCCAGAATCCAACCTACAAGTGTTAAAAGGGGGAAAATTGAAAAAGGTGGGGAAAAAAGTGAAGAGTCTTTCACTTTACCTTTTCATTTCTGATATCTTCTGCATCCAAGCTGACTGGAGTTTCCATGGCAAACAAGGCCAATATCTGAAGCAGATGATTCTGCATTATGTCTCTAATAATCCCATAGCTATCAAAGTACCTAAATAAAAATAAAAGAGGAACAAAGAAGATCATGAAAAACAAAAATCAACAAGGCAACTCAAATCAATACTAAGATCTATGTATTAATCGTACCCTCCACGTCCTTCAGTGCCAAAATCTTCAGAGAAGATAAATTGGACATTCCTTATGTATTGCCTTGACCACAATGGCTCGAAAACAAGGTTAGAGAAACGAAGAACGGATAAATTCTCAACCAATTCTTTCCCCAAGTAGTGGTCAATTCTGTAGAAGGGAAACATATAAAGTAAAAAAAACTTCTTCAGAAAAACAAAAAGATAAGAAGTAACATCAGCTAAGAATGGATAAGTTACCTGAAAATTTGATCCTCATCCAAGTACTGCTTTAGGCCTCTTGTCAAGGCAGCAGAAGATTCAGAATTCCTACCAAAGGGTTTTTCCACAATCACCCTTGTCCATCCATTGTCAGAAGAAGCTGATGTGCTTGCAGATTTCACAACATTTATAAATATATTTGGAGGGATTGATAGATAAAACAAGCGGTTTGAGACCCTCCCAGCCTGCAAGAGAACTTGAGGAATAAGAAATTCTATGCATTCGATTTTATTATTAGAACGTGTGAGAAAGATGTAATTCATGGAATTGCACAAGAAAAATCAATGTATCAGTTTGATAATGGTGCAACAGCAAAATGCTTGATCCAAATAACTTTTTCTCTGGGAGTCTTCTATCCTTGAGATAAAGATTGGCCTAATTTACCCTCAAACTATAAACATGAGATTCAGAAACATTATATTTTAGCTAATGCAGAACATGTAAAACCCATTACCACTGTTTTAAAAAGCCTTCGTCTAGTCCACCTAGGCGTACATCTAGGCCTAGGCGGTACCTAGGCCGCCTAACTAGCGCCGAGCGCCTGGGCAGTATCTAGGCTGCTCACCTAAATATTGGGAGTGTTTAGGGGAGCATTGTCTGCTTACATGGATTGTACCCATTAGGCATTGATCGTGATTTTCTGTGTTGCAGCCTCCACATCCTCCAACCTCCTTCAAACTCCCTCTAACCTCCAAATATGAACATCTCCACTACCTCCTCCGACCTTCAGCAAAACCTCCTCGACCACTACTTAAGTGAAGAAAGAAATCTTCTTAAACACTAATCCGACACCTAAGCTTTCTTAACATTGACATTTACTATCAATATTGTAATTAAAAAGTAAAAAAAAAACTTTCTGCGCTCTAGGCGTCGAGTCCAACACCTAGGCCTCCTAGCGCTTTCTATAATATTGTTAGCTATTATTTTGGCAATTTAGTATTCAAGTATGCATGGTTTATTGTGGATCTAGAATTGCTATCTTTTTTTAAAATTTATATGAATTTAATACATATTTTTATTAATTATTATAATTAAATACTTTAAAAATAGCTAAACGCCTACATGCCGCATAGGTGTACGCCTAGGCATCTCGGTGCTAGGCGTTGGCTCAAATGCCTAGCCCGCCTAGTGCCTTATGTAACACTGCCACTGTTTTAAATATCGGCCGATAAACGATATTATCGGCCGAGTTATCGGATTTGGGAGCTCTCCGATAGGATAACTTGGATTTTTAATCGGTTATCGTTTTTGGCAAGTTATCGGGGAGTTATCGGCGTTATCGGTACTTATCGGCTGATAAGTAAGGTTTTTTATCGGGATTATCGGCCGATAAGTAAGGCTATGCAATCGAATGGTTTCATCGTGCGGTCAAGATGCAAGTTTTGCTTTCTACAATTGGTTAGTGATTCTAAACATGATGATTTACATTTTGGTATGTTTATATTTCATTAAGCATGGTTAGATTATATTTTTTAGTTATTATATTATATATATACACCATCTAGTATATCACTCCGATAAATACTACTTATCCCCGATATATCCCCGATTTCCGCTATCCGATAAGAATTTTGGCCGTCCAATAATTTCCGATAACCGATATTTAAAACCTTGAACACTGCCCATTACTGCAGGATTCGACCTTCATCATAGTAACCATTTACTTATTGTAAAAGAAAAAACATTAACTGTTAGACAGAAATCTAATGCCAGAGGAAAACTTAAAATATCAGTTAATACTTATTACAAAATATTGCATAAAACAATGTTATGTAACAGACATAATAGAGCTTAATCAAGCAGAACATGGTTGACTTAGGTCAATGTCAACCTCGGTTGATTGGTATGGTAAACTAATTGAACCTCAGAACCCTATTAAAAAGTAGACAATGACAGCATTGGTTCAGCTACACTGTCAGATATTTTTGAAATAGTTGCACAGATTCCCTTATTTTTATTGCACAAGGATCATCTGAACCGTGGATTAGAGATTCTGGTATGCCTCTTGACCAAGCCTGTTAGGACTTGAAACTACGCGTTTACATTTACGAAAAATGGTATATGCACTTTTAGTATATTTGTCCTTATTCTTTACTGATTCTTGGATTAGTCTTAGCTGCTTCAGACTAGATTCAGAGCTAGCCTGGCTGACTCATATGTACTAAAATGTTATAATTAATCATTCTTCGATTACACTAACCTCAGTCAGATTAACTTCAATGTGGGCCTGGGCCGCCTCAAATTTACGAACAAGCGAAATGAAATCACCTACCTTGCACCCCCTAAAAAAAAGGGGCCTTTTTCTCCTTCCTTAAATATCTGTTGTTCCTTCACCTAGCTAAATCTGTATTTTCCAACACAAAAGGGTGCAGAATGATGGCACAAATAATGATCATAAGGTTATCAAAGTTTCATTCACCCATATATACCCATCTTAAAACTTCTATCCATTAGAATCTATTTGGTCTGTGTTTAACATAGATTATAGTATGTTAAAACACTCAAAAGGAAAACCACTCAAGACCCCCAACCAAAGATAAAACTGCATATGAAAGACAAGTAATTCTACACTTCAACTAATAAAGACCCTCGCGAAAAAAACATACTTAGAGTCACCATCCATATGGTTGTTGGTATTTCTGTCAATAGCATTAGATAAATCTTGATCATCTGTATGGGTGTTGACATCATGCTTAATGTAGCCAACTCCGTATTGTCTCAACATTATCACTTGCATAACACAAACGGCAGTACGAAGAATCAACTAATTTGTTAGGTAAGAAGCCAACTGCCTATCTAATTAATACGGCCTTAATCCGAACAGATTTCCATGCAATTCTTCCTATTTGGGATTCTGTATAAAGCACGTCCCAGACACCAATTAATATGACTTAATCCAAAGATTTCGAACAGATTTCATGGTAGTTTTCCTATTTGCGATTCTGCAGTAAGTATTTCCTTAATATACCCTTAACTAGAAAGGATCAACCTTGAGATACTACAAGAGCTTGCACACCTAACTATATAAGCTGCATAACAATGTTTAAATTAAACATGATAGGCCAGAGATACCTAGAGAATGTCCAGAGTAACTTAGTTTAACACTGAATAACATTTCAAGAAGCAATACCAGGTTAGTAGACCTCTAAACAATTTTCCTCTAGACCAAAAATCATTCGCATGCTCAGGTAATAGCATCAGAAGTTAGTAAGGTTATGAGAAGCCAATAAATGAACCCAAGTATAATCAAAGTCATCAACATGTTATAATGCAAAAAATCACACTACCTCATGCGCTTTCAGCTTCTTATGCAGCTCAGCAAAGTGCTCTTCAGAGTCATATTGACCTGAATGATAGAAGCATCTTTTCAGAAACTGTTCCATCTTGTCACTACAATTCTCCCTGAAAAGTAGAATAAATCACTGGAGAAAATGAAATACAACTTCATGCAACATTCTACAGTTGAAGCAAGAAGGAAAAGAGTAAAATAAAAAAAAATGAAAGAGAAGATAAAACCTAGAGCCGTGCTCACCTTTTGTCTATTCTGCAGGTGAGTGTTTTGCTGACCATAGTTCTTAATTCCGCGTCTGTCATCTTACTACGAGCATAACCAAAAATGGTAAAGTGCTGCAGGGATAATAAAATGTGGTAATATAGACATATGAAGTGCACAACATTGTCTGGAAACTTCTTCAGTAAAAGAAAATTTTCAAAGAAAAAGTTTATAATAAACCAAACCTGAGGAAGGCAATCTTCATAATAAAGTGCAAACAGTGCGGGAAATATTTTTTTCTTCGCAAGGTCCCCAGATGCTCCAACAACTGTTATACTAACTGTTGACTCCCCGCCTTTCTTACTCGTTGCGTCAAGAAATTCAGAAGAAGATATAGCTGGCAATACACCATTACCAGCTTTTTCCACAGGGATCTCTTTGACAGGGGCCACAGGTACGGTAGAACCTGCTATTAAAAGTAATATAAAATTTAGGGTAAAACCTAGAATTATGTGCAAGTATACGCACATACTTTCAAACACAAAGGATTTAAAATAATGGAACTTGAGGAAGGTTGATCAAGGGATGAAGGGTTGTCAATGGGATGCAGAAAAATAAGAACATGCACGTCAGGACATTTTGTTAATATTAAAACAGAAATATTAGAAAATTTTAGATTACCATAAGTTCCAGATATGTATTAGAACTCTATTCTAGCAAACGTATTTGAGAAATGGACTCGTCACCTTTTTATAACGCAAGATACAGACACATATGATTGTCGCTACTATAAAAGCCAATTTAGCAATTTGCATGATCAACAATTGTTTTAAGCAAAAGACAACCGTTTAAATGGGGCAACCTGCCAAGAGTAATCATTAACACTAAACGAAAAAACTTCATGATGTCTTTAACAAGCATACAATTAAATATGAGAAAATGAAGAACACTGTAACCATATCAGTAGTTTAATACTTTTTCAAAAATTTTATATACTTAACGAGCTTGCAAACTACAAATAATAAAAGAATTATTAAATTTCAAATCAACTAATAACTAAATGTTAGTTATGAAATATGTACACGCACCCTGATAAACTAACTATTTAGTGCTAATTACTAATAATAATTTGATTTTATTTTAGTTAGAATGTTTTTGAACTAAAATATTTGATAATAACAAAAGACCTCCAAAATTATCAGTCTCCAATTATCCAAAAATCATCGATTACCCTCATAAAATCTCTCGGAAAAATCTTCAAGAGGTCCCAATCTCAAAAAAGACCCTTTCAGACAACTGCCTCAATCATTAAAGAACACAATTGAATAGCACCCCCTAGAGGAACCTATGTCTTCACACTGAAACAACACAAAGATTTCAGCTTTTGTGCAATCAAATTGAGTAGAAGCCAGGCATAAAAATGAAAGATATCAAGAAAGTAAACACATTCACCAAATGTGAATGAGTGGATGACACCCAGGAAACTATTTAGTATTTACTTTACCAAGCCAGTAAATACTTTCATGGAAGTAGATAACTGTGGCTCATATAAAAGAAGTCTCACTTGTCCAAGAGCTTTAATAGCATTGAAACAATGCATCCACGCAAGGACTAGCGAACTACAGTAAGGAGGATAACTGATAATAACAAATTAACTATCTCAATACAAAGTCTTTCCACATTTTCATCTTTCTTGTACTCTTCAGCGTTCTATAGGACCTGCAGAGTATCTTTCCTAATTGCATAAACACAAACTGCCTACCAATAAAATTAGGTACACTTCCCTATTAACCATCTCTTTTAGTGTTATGGCAAGGCTGCTTTCCATCCCTATTACGAAGACAGCTTGACCAAAAAATAGCTTGAGATAAATAGGGGTTTAACATCCGCTTTACAACTGATCATATGATATTTGAATCATGTCCATAGTATTACTACCTACAGAAACCAGGTCCATTACAAACAGAACCAATCAAACATAACAACAGAAATCAGATAATTAAGAAACGCCAGTAAACCAAAATCATGCAGGAAATAGAGATCAACAAGAGATTTAAGGTTTTCAAGATGCTAGAATTCCAGCGAATCCAACTTTCACTGATGAAGTAGCTCAGAATTCTTGGTCTAGTTGTGAACTTATATCTATATAAAAACTATATCATTCATAAAAATGGAACTTTTCCCTCTAGATCCATGCTTGGTTATCCATGTCAGATTATCTTCCTACGAAGGTTGATCTCCCGAAGCAAGGTATGAATGTTTCTCTATTTTCTCTATTTTGCCATTTTGCATCTCAGCATATTCTACTGGGGTGTTGCTTTGCGAGATTAGCGTGGAGTCTGGTTCCGGCCTAACTCTTGCCCACTATCTATTTCAGAGTTTTGGGATGATTGGAAGTCATCCAACATGCAATCAACTCTTTGTGATTATTCGGTTTGCACTAGTATTGCGGTTATATGGTTGATTTAAAAAGAGAAAAACCAAAGAATATTCAACAGGATGAACTCTCCAATGACAGATATCATCTACAATGTAGTACAGCCTGTCTACAAAACCGCGAAACGGGTAACTTCAATTACTACGTGTGGTTCAACGGTTGTATCCCCGTCTTTTTTAATTCTCTTAATCAATAAATTGCACAAAGGCCCCCTATTTTCTCATATAAATGAAAAATTGCAGGAAATCCAAAACATAAAAGCTCCCAAACTAGCTCGTTAGGCAGTAACAACCAAGGAGCAAGCAACTTAATTACTTAACCACGCATAATTTACAACATATCTCAGAATATAACGATTTAGTCAGAGCTAAAAATTGCAGAATCAAATTGGTAAAAAAATTCAGTTTCAAATAAACTTCTCAACATATGGATTCTTTGAATTATACCAAACAATAAACACCATAGTCCCTCATCAAGGACAAATTTTGAAAGTGGCTCAGAAATCAAAGGGCTATTAAAATTATAAAATCTGAAGAAAAGAAAAATAATCACCTTCTTGGACGCGAACAACACGCCATTGCCTCTTCTTAGACAACTTAGGAGAGACCCATTTTCGAGAGGATAGAACGGGAGAGGGATTAAGGCGCTGCTGAGCGGGGGCAAAATGGGAAGAGGAGGGGCATTTAGGGGTGAAAAGGGCCATATTTTTCTGGTGAGTTTGAAGAGCTTTTTTCGAGTCAGAGGGCTGAGACTTGAGACAGGAATGGAGGAGGAGGAGGAGGAGATTTGAAGGGGGAGAGCCTTGGAGGCATCGACGGCTGAGTGGACCCTTGAGATGGCCGAAGGGGTGTTTTGGGAATAAGTTTTACCCTTTGGGGGGAGATTTTGGGAAGGCAGAAGGGGGCAGCATACGTAGAAATTGTTTATTAAAAGGCTCACTGCTCTTGCTCTTTTTGACTGATTGATTATGTTTCTTGATTTGTGAATGTAGGGCCCATTTGGCAGTCTGATGTGTGTTTAAGATTTGATTTATTTTTTATTTTTTACTTCCAATTGGTTTCATCAGCAAAGTTTGTTTTTTTCCTCCTTTTTTTATTGGTTTAAAAGTTTTTTAGTGGAGGTTAGAGTTAATCAGTGAGTTGAACATTGATTATTT
Organism: Asparagus kiusianus; assembly: GCA_022839385.1. Lineage (NCBI taxonomy): Eukaryota > Viridiplantae > Streptophyta > Magnoliopsida > Asparagales > Asparagaceae > Asparagus > Asparagus kiusianus. The sequence continues at coordinate 710,197 of BQKN01000834.1, forward strand.
TTTATATTCATCTGCCAATAGCGTTTTGTTTTTGTTTTTTTTTTCTTTTTTTGTCTTTGTTATTAAGAAATTTGGGGTTTGTTTAATCAAAAGGTAGACCAGGCAGAACATGGAGAATTAACAAGTGTTATATGAGGATGCTTGTCATGCGTTTCACATCCATAGGGGATGAACAGAGTTACTCAAGGATAGATACATTTCCTACAGGGTGACCTGTTGTGTTCATAATACTGCAGTAGTATATTGTAGAATTCGGAACCTATCAGAATCTCCCGCACGGTGCAAGAGGTTCTTAACCCTTAAGTTCGTAGCTAGGAGGGTAGTTTGGGTATTTCTCAGCCCATGTATGGTTAAGAACCCCCCACGTGGTAGGGGGTTCGGATAGGATCTCTAGTCTATACTGCGCCATGAACATCTAGTAGAATTTATATAATATTCTTGAATATTAATAAAAATATTATTGTTGATATATTTATTTGGATATAATTTAGGGAAATAGTTGTTAGAATACCTCTTAAAATTATTTTAGTAGATCATGCACTTGAGATTAGTCACTTGGATGGAGATGTGGTCTAATTAGAGATTTCTTAAGTTTGCATTTGATATATAAGTGTTATAGCCGTTTTAGTGATGGAAAATAATTTCTAATCAATGGCAGACAAGTGTCCCACATTATGCATAATCAAGTTAGCACCTCAAGATAATTAGAGGCTCAACTCGGTCTACTTGACACGCCGACATATTGTGAGGACGACCCGAAAGGCGTCACATGTCGATGACCTGAAAGGCGTTACGTGTCGGCCCCCGACTGAGTTGACTACTTAACCACATCACTCGGCCGACTAATCGGCCGACACCTTACGAGGGTGACTCAAAAGACGGTACTTCTCGACCACAGATGAGTAGAAAGACGACAAAACACCTTGAGCCTCGAGCCCCTCCTGTGCACTAATGACTGATCACCTTGCCATAAATGCCATTAAATGCATTATTAGCGCCATCATTACTCTGCCTCCAATAATATTTATGACACATCGGACCACGTCGGCACCGCACACCCCCCGTCGTTTCTCATTAAACACCAAAGTGACATCTTTTCCACTCATCGGCCGACACCTGTAAAGTCAAAGCTGACCTGGCTGCTAGCACATGCCCGGCCAAAGTTACTATCCTACCCTCCTTCCACTACTACAAAAGGAGATACTATTTTCGATTACAGGGTAAGCTTTTTCCACCACTCTTTGAACTTAAGAACTAATGTGGTTCCTTTTACTTCTCCACACAAGCAACCCACTAACTTCATCATCGGAGGAACAACCAGGGAACCACCCCGTCCTCTTACGATTCGTTACTTGCGCAGGGAAGTACAGCTTGCCCAAGAACTAGACATAAGGAGAGCTAGAGTACGTCCGTCAACTTAACCTACTTTTATTTGATTGTGTGATTCCATACATCAACAATAAGTAATATCAGATGATTGTATTATAACAAGTTATCATGCATGATACTGACATAAGATATATGGTGGTGGGTCTTAGCAACTTGGATCGGAACTCCCCGATTGTATGCTATGGACATGTATTGTGATATGTACAATACTAGACATCATAGACATATTACAGAATGTCACCTAGGAGATAGAAAATTCAGATTTTTTTATTTTTTTTTATAACACCCCCCCCCCCCCCCCCCCATGGGAAATAACCCGGTGGGCAGAATATTTATAAAATCAAAAATATAAAGTGTTCTATAAATGTCCCGTAACCTATTTGTTATATACATCTACAATCACTCACAATATAAATATACACAAAAGTATAAATCTCATCACAACAACATCAACATTATAAAAATATCAAGTGGAAATAAAAAGGAGATATATCAAATTATCCAAGTATCAATCACTAGAGAGATAACTTTAATTTTTAAAGATAGATACAATTCTTGGCTCAAATACGGATATCAAAACTAGATAATTATTCTTAGAGAAGTATCATGAAGGATCTATTGAATAAATAAACAATTAAACGATTATTGTTTATATTATTGCTACGACGTGGCTCTGACTACTTTCTTATAACCTGCTTATTCAAGTAAGCTTGGTTTGCTACAGTCAAACTCACTTTATTACCTAAAGAAATAGGTCCATAAAAAAAGGTTAGACGTAAGGTCTAGCTAGGAAATATGGGGAGCGCAAGAATCAATAGTTAGCTGCAAAATAATAATCAAATCATCAGCTAGACAAGAAAGAATATATGAATCAAGAAAAGTGATCATAAGACTCAAAAAGATATATCAAGTGGTGTTGTGCATGCAACATATATTCATGTCGGACCCTAGTCAGCAAACCAACCTTAAGATGCAATTCATCTCATAACTTATCCCTCATGCCGCTGTTATTTAATTTGTACATATAATGTTATGCACTAAAGTTATATCCTATAGCAACCTCACATAATCTAATTAGTACTAACCAGAACGGTCCAAGTCAAGGATTAGCTGCCTAGTCAAATCATGCATTAAGACTAACTACATTAGGGTACACTCAAGGATACAGGTCTTTATACCCGTCTACATATACAATGATTAGGTGTAACATCCTAATATACTATCAACTCTGACACCAATTAGTTAATATGATATTTATTTAAATGTTCATTTGCATTTAT
>BQKN01000834.1:729287-749268 GCA_022839385.1 Asparagus kiusianus
GAAATGTTTATAAACATGAAAACAAACATGTTAGAAAAAGAATTTCTCAAATTAAATTTCTATTTGTGAAAACTCATGTATTTTGCAAGTGTGTCCAAAGCATGAAAACCCAAAACCATGCATGTATATATATAACTATATATATACATAGAAACCAAATACGTGTGTGTATATGATATTGAGCTTAAGGTATTTAACACACATAATATAAAACCTAAACTAAGTTACCCAAGCTAGATCTTAATCTTCAATAAGCTCTTCTTGGTAATCTCGCGGATGAAGCTTGAACTTGATCTTTAACTTTGAATTGCAAGGCTTCACTCCACTATTCCGCCAACCTCCATTGGATATCATCGTTATAGTGCATATTTCATCCAACCTCCAACTTGTTGTTTGTCTATAATAAATACGAAAACACAAACACTAGACAAACAACATTAGAAATAAATTGTTTGTTAAACATCATCAAAACAAGAAGGCCAACATTTGCCATTCAAATCAAAGACACACTATCATGCTTCATCCTTGCTATCAAGATCAAGCTTAATGAAGATTCTCAGTTTGGGTACAATGTCAGTAGTTTATGTCTTTTACTTCATGTGTTTATACTTAGAGCTCAAACCATACACATTATTTCAAAATAATTTAAAAGTATCTCATTTAATTCATTTAAATAGTACCATTAAGTCTATATTTCCTAGTAGTATTTTACGCCCTTTCTAAGTCTATTAATCTATTTAAAAGTATCTCAAAACTTGTTAAATATTTAATTCTGTTAATCTATGAAATCATATTTAACGGTTTTGTATTTTTGACGGTTTTGCAAAATAATGAGTTTTCACAAATAAGAAGTGCTATTTTAGAAATTCCTCTTCTAACATATTTATTTTCACATGTATAAACGTTTTCCCAAGTTTTACTATATTTAGAGTTATTTTATTATCTTAAAATAAATTTAGAAAATCAACTTTTTAGTATTCAGGTATCTGTTATGTCAGTCATACGATCTCTAGATAGTCGACCGAACAGTTGATTAGTCGACCAGCCAGTGTTATGTTTTTTTTCTTCTTATTTGGCCTCTGGATAGTCGACTTAGCAGAAGCTGTTTTTTACAGCAACTGCTATTTTAGTCGACCAGTCGACCGAACGATAACACAATCGACTGGTTGTATTTTTTAGTTGTCCGACACAAATTTATTTTTCTAGTTTTAACTAACGGTCGACTAGTCAGTCGACCGATACACCTATTAGTCGACTGATCGTGTTTTTACTGTAACGACTAGTTTTTAATTTGTTTTGTTTGAGAGACTATAAATAGTCCTCAAGACTTATTTGAAATATAGAACAAAGTTTGGCCGTTTGGCTCCACGTTTTTCTGAGAAAGATCAAGTGTGTTTTTTAGAAAAAGAGTTTTACAAAGAGAATGATCTCAATTTCGATTTTGAGGCGTTCATCTTCAAATCTCTACCAAGTTTTCTAAACCCTTCCTTTAGCTAGTTTATGTTTTGATTCTCATATATATACTAGATTTATTTGAGTTTGATTTTATTTTACTTATTGTTTATACACACACACCAACTTGAGTTTTAGTATTTCACATCTAGTATAATTGGGTTATGAGAGTGATTCTTTGAGAGAAATTTATATTTCATTCTCATCTATTTAGAGAACAAAATTCCATATTTGCACTTATTGTTTAAACATGTTGTAATACACAAAAACACTTAGAGGAGTGGTTAGGAAAGACCAGGATTAATTCCAAGTGGAGTGGTTTGGTTGTAAATCCTAGGGAGATGTTGTAATTCCAAACACTTGAGGTAGTTGACATGGGTAGTCCAACACTCAGAGAAGTGTGGTTTGTATGATTGACATCGTGTGCATTGTAAAAGTTTTTGATGTACTTTGAAAACCATTGTGTGTAGTTCTTGAGTGATAGTGGAGATCTCCTCGAGGTGAGGAGCGGAGATGTAGGTCAAGGGTTGACCGAACTCCGTGATCATATCTTGTGTTTGTGATTATCTTTGGCACACTATTTTACTTTACATCTTGTGCTTATTTTTATATCGCATATATCTTATTGTTTATCCTTGCATATCTTTTTGTATATCATATTGCTAGGATATTGCTTTATAAGTTTTAATTTGGCATCGTAATCGGATTATATTAGCTTTACCCTATTCACCCTCCCCATGTAGGGTTCTTTCATTTGGTATCAGAGAGTGGTGCTCTTGATTTGTGGCTTAATCGCCTAGAGTCAAAGATCATCACTGTTATATTTTGCTAATCTAGATTTGTGATATTTTTTCTTGATTGCATCATCAACATGGATATACACGGTGCACCTAGTTTAGACTATGCTATAGATGTTGCTCCTTCATTCAATGCTTTCCCTTATGCTCATTCGACTTTTAGATTTAAACTATTTGTTAGATCTATACATATTGATTTATGGAAAGTAATTGATTGTGCTTAAGTTGAGCCCACGTTGGAGAAATCTAAATGGAGCAAGGATGACAAGAAGATGTCTATTTTGAACAAGCTGTTGTTAGAACTTTTGATTAAAGCTTTTGATCCATCTATTTCTAACAAACTTGCTTCTTTTAATAGTGTTTTATACATTGTGAAAATATATAGAGGCACATCATGACAATTTAGGGGAAATCTAACACATTCCGGTGGATTCTGCCTCAAGTGTGACTGTTGATAAAATTGGAACATCTTCCTGCACACGACCACTAGGTAATTGCCCTAGTGAGTTATGCGAGTCCGAATCCAAAAGTGAACTATCTATAGATAAATTTGCATGTGCATATGAAAGATTAATGAGCGCCTACAACAAATTGCATCACAATTTCATGAGTTTAAAAAGCAAGCATGAAGAATTAAATTACGATCATGATTTGATAGCATCTAGATTTGATATCATTCGTAAAGAGAATGTGATTCTTAAAGATAACAATGATAAATTAAAATTGGATCATGATGCTTTGACCTTAAATATTGATAGCTTATCTCATGATAAGATTGATGCTATGTTAGAAGTAGAAGCTATTAGAAATAAATTTAATTCATTCAAGAATGATCATGTTTTCTCTACTTCTATTGCCAATGTTGTTGTGTCCAATAATGAGTTGAAAAATATATTTCTTCTTTAGATTCAACCTTAACTGCATGCATTGACAACCATAATAAACTTGTGGACATGTGTGTTAAGTCACGTGCTACTGCTTTCAAATCACCCGTTCACTATGCACACATGTATAACAAAGCTTACAAATGCTCTATTTGCGGTCGTAATGGCCATATTACAAAAATTTTCTATGATGCAAAAAACCCATTATTATCGACATTATTACTCCTTGTGTATCTCATCAAGTCTCTTCACCATAGCCACACACACATGCACTCATTGTTCATCCCAAGCATGTTGATGTGTTTAAATGCAAATTTTTATGGTCGATTTAGTCATTTGGCGAAATTTTATTTTTATTTGTGAAAAGTTTCAAATTTGCAAAATATTTTAAAAAGTCCATCTTTGTTTAAAAATGATTCTCACGCATAATTAAATGGTCAATAAAAATAAGTGCATTCATTCTATTACACTTATTGCAATAGAATTAGTCATTTGCGTGATTTTTGCTATGACCGGATCCGTGCACTAAATGGCCTAAATAGGATCATTACCCAAGGACATTGGATTATATTGATAGGGGTCATGTCCCTAAACATTCTGGCACTAAAAGTGTTTGGGTGTCAAAACCTGTTTGATTTTAAAACAAGTTTTTTAGCGTTTCTGTTTTCATTTTTTCAAACGTGTTTGCAAAACTTATTTTTGGAAATACATATTGATCAAAATTTTATCTAAATGGGAATAAAATTGTTGTTTTGTTTTCATTTTAGATATAGCATAAATTGTATTTTAAATTTTTAAATCAATCATAATTTGTGTTTGAATATTTATGGATTTTTGATGTCATCAGTCGACTGACTCCTCAATTAGTCGACCGATGATACTATTTTCAGTCGATCGATTTCTGATATTTTAAGTCGATTGATTTCTAATATTTTTAGTTGACTGATTACTTAATATCGACCTATTATACTGTATTACGTCGACCGATTCATTTTCAGTCGACTGACAGTGAGTTTTCATTTTTACTGAGTTTTCTTATCGGATTTCTGTCTTCAAACCCGACCTATTATCTACCCGTTTAAATCTATCTTTCAATCCTACACATTGATTTCTTTTAGTTCAATCATAGCCATAAATTCCTCTATATATATGAAAATACAAACTCTAACTCTCATTACCAAAACCCTACTAGTCAACTCAAAACCCTAGCTCTCTGCCGAAATCGCCCAGTCGACCGATAAATCGTCCAGTCGACCGATCGACTCCAGCCGTAGAATTTATTACTATTGATTCCAGTCGTCATCTATTCCCATCCAGTCGACTCCTCTTGCTTAGTAAACTCTATTCCTCTCTCTTTCAGTTGGTTTTATTCTAGAGTTTTCTAGGTTCTATTTTGTAGAAATCATGTCAAACCCTAAACGCCCTCGATCTAGTAAAGCTGATAATTCTGCATCTTAAATTTCACATTGTGAAGGCTACCTTTGTAATCCTCAGCTTATTAATAAATATCGTCAATTTTGTCAGTTACCTATCTTTTTGGGTAGATTTGTTAATTTTCCCAACTTTGTAAATTATCAGTTACATACTTATTTTGACACAGTTGGGTTGCATAATTTACTCGTGTTGGCCTTCTTGTTTTGATGATGTTTAACAAATAATTTACTTCTAATGTTGTTTGTCTAGTGTTTGTGTTTTCTTATTTATTATAGACAAACAACGTTGTTGGAGGTTGGATGGAATAGCGCTTTAACGACGATATCAAATGGAGGTTGGCGGAAATGTGGAGTGAAGCAACATACAATTCAAGTTAAAGATCAAGTTCAAGCTTCATCCGTAACGTGTACCAAGTCAAGCTTATTGAAGATCAAGATCAAGCTTGGGTAATCTAGTTTAGGCTTTATATTATGTGTGTTAAGTACGTTAAGCTCAATATCTATACACACACATCTATTGGTTTCCTCGTATATATATATATATAGTTATATATATACATAAGTTTTGGTTTCTATACATATATATAGTTTTATATATATACATACATAGTTTTGAGTTTTCATGTTTATAAATATGAAATCACATATTTCATATTTACTATTGTGTTTTTGAAAACATTACATAGAATATGCAATTTTGTGAAAATACTGTCTTATTAGTTTATAGACTTCAATATCAGTTTATACATATTTTACTAAGTCTATAAAAACATTTCACAAAGTTTTAAAAGTTGGTTTATGTCAAAACATCAAAATTCAAGTATCTCATATTTTCGTGTTTTGGACTATTTTGCAAAATGATGATTTTTCACAAATGGGAAATGCAATTTGGAAAATTCTTTTTGTAACATGTTCGTTTTCATGTTTATATATATTTCCTAAAGTTTCATAATTTTTGGACTTCATTTGTTATTTTTAACAAATTTCCAAAAGTCAAAAAATCTGTTTTCAAAACCTGTTTTATGCTGTGTCAGTCTTCGGTCGACCGCACCGGTCGACCGATCATTTATTCTTTCGTCACCACGCAGCAGAGACCGGTCCGGTCGACCGGTCCGGTCGACCGAAAGCCCCATCGGTCGACCGACGAGATTTCCGGTTGACCGACTATGTGACCGTTGCTTTCTAATGGCTCTTTTCTGAGCCGATTTTCTCTGGGTCTTTTTGTCTTTCTCTTGGGTAGTTTTGGCTGAGTTTTTCAAGTGGGTATATATACCCTATTGCTGCTCTCTTTCAAACTTAGAGAAAATGAAAAGAAGTTTTTAACAAGGGTTTTAAAAAGAGTTTAAGCTTGTTTTTAAGCTTGTTTAAGGGTTTGGTTTAAAACTGTTTTGGATTTCACAAGTGGAGGAGATCATCTTCTTGTTTGGGCTCAAATCTCCATCTCTCCATCTTGATCTAGAGAAGTTTTCCTAAACTTAACTCTAGCTTTTATTCATAATTATTTGTTGATTATCATTTCTATTAAAGCTAGTTTTATATTGAGTTTAGTTTAATTTTGATTTCACTCATTGTTACACACACCCACTTGAGCTTATTGTATTTGCATACATAGTATATTAGGGTTGTGAGAGATTGTAACATTGACTTGTGCTTAATTGAGTTCTCATCTATTGTAGAGAACAAATTTATATTTATTACACTGTGAGTGTTGTAAGGTTTTCGGTGAGCTAGAAAACCGAGTGTGTTATGAAGTTTTCGGTGAACTAGAAAACCGATTGTGAGGAGTGACGTTGTTCGGTGAGCGTTGAAAACCGACACTGTGAGGTGTAAACGTTGTTCGGTGAGCGTTGAAAACCGACACTGTGAGGTGTAAACGTTATTCGGGTAAGCGTAGAAAACCCGATTGTGATAGTGGATTTCTCCCCGGGAGTGGGGAGAGGAGACGTAGGACGGAAGGTCCGAACTCCGTGATCATATTGCTTGTTTGAGTGTGCTTTGGCGTTTATTCATATTTATGTTCATATCTTATATCGCCATTGTGCATTGCTCATTTCTATATCATCCACTATCTTGTTTAGATTGTTTACCCTTGTGTTAGTTTGCATATTCTTGCACATAACTCTTTGTATATCTATCTTACAAGAATATATTTATTAATTAGTTTTTATTGGCATTTAATCGGATTAGATTAGCATAAGACCCTAATCACCCCCCCTCTAGGGTCTAACAACTCGCTCTTTCAAATTAAGTTCCATTTTATCCAAATCTTGTTTATTTATTTTACAAAAATATGGAACTTGATCATACTAATGATGGCACCACTATTCTTAAGTCCAATGTTAAGAGTTATCTTATAAATTTCTCTTGTGATGAATTAGCTAAAATTCTTAATATTCCTAATGAAGATTCTTTACTTGAAGAGTTAGATCTTGATGATCCTTCTATCAATGCAATGATCTACCTTCCAAGAAAAGAATATCCTATGTCTAATAGCTCCATCACTTCGATTACCAAATTAATTGCTAGAATTATCTCCTATGACATAATTCCCAAAACCGGGAGTTATGATCATTTTTCTCATGAATTGATCTGTGTTGTGTATGCAATCTTTGGAAATCTTAACATTAAGTGGAGTAAGGTTATCTTTGATGGAATAGCTTGTAACCACACTAAGTTTCTACCTTTTGATGCTCTTCTCACTTATGTGTTCAAACACTTTAATATTGATCTAACATATGAACCTGCTACCATGCGTATTCATGAAACTTTTGATCGTACAAGTCTTACTAGGATGAAACTTCTAGATCCTCCTCCTTCAGCTTCTCAAACTCGTGTATCTACTCCTGTTGCTAGATCTTCATCTCGCTCCTCTACCTCTAGGACTCGTTCTCATCCTCCTCATGCTTCTAATTCCAATCCTTCTAGTATCCCTGCCACTTTGAATTATTTGGTTGAATGGATTGAAAGCATTGAGAATAGACATGAAGAGATGATGGAGGTTCAATAACAATTGATGAATATGTTTATGAACCAATATCCCGAACAGAGGCCTCCATCTCCAGACTCCGGGACATCTCAATCCCCAAACTTTTGAAGATAACTTTTCGATGATCTCGACTATTGTATTTGTTTTAAAACTATGTATTTCATCTTTTGTATTGACTTTTGTTTAGGTTTATTCCATTTTCTTATCTATGTATTGAGACATTTCATGATGATATATATGTGTTCTCTTAGGTCACTCTGAGTGTGAGTTATGATTAGTATGTTTTTATATATCTGTGTATGTTTGCTCACATATAGCTGCCTTATTATGTTTTGATATATGCTCTGAGGCTTTTTGATAGGGGGAGCTTTCCCTATCTGTTTATACTCACTATGCTTACTGTAAGGGGAGCTTTCGCTCTTTTTTTCTTATTGTTGCCCTTATTTTGATGTTGCCAAAGGGAGTGAAAAAGTATATTGTGAGTATCTCGTTTTTACTTGTTGAGTATCTCACTTTGCTTACTATTGATATCATGCATGAGTATTCAAAATTGTATATTCCTTGGTTTCATGCATGTTTTCTATACTCATTGTGTAGATTGCTTGTCATCATCAAAAAGGGGGAGATTGTTAGGTCTTATGTTTATGAGCCTATTATCTAATCTAGTTTTGATGATTAACAAACTATTCCTAATATTATTTTCTAGTATTTGTGTTTGCTCGCTAAGTATTCTAGACAAGCATCCCTATTGGAGGATGGATGGATTTGCACTTTAACGATGACATCCTATTAGAGGCTGGAGGAAATTAGAATGAAGACTTTGCCATTCAAGTCAAACACACACTATCATGCTTCATCCCTGCTACCAAGATCAAGCTTCATGAAGATTCTCAATTTGGATACAATGTCTGTAGTTTAGGTCTTTTACTTCATGTGTTTATACTTAGACCTCAAACCATACACATTATTTTAAAATAATTTAAAAGTATCTCATTTAATTCATTTAAATAGTACCATTAAGTCTATAATTCCTAGTCTATTTTATGTTTTTTATAAAGTCTAGTAATCTATTTAAAAGTATCTCAAAACTTGTTAAATACTTGATTCTGTTAATCTATGAAATCATATTTAACGATTTTGTATTTTTGACGGTTTTGAAAAATAATGAGTTTTCACAAATAAGAAGTGTTATTTTTGAATTTCGTCTTCTAGCATGTTTATTTTTATATGTATAAATGTTTTCCCAAGTTTTACTATTTTTGGAGTTGTTTTACTATTTTAAAATAAACTTAGAAAATTATCTTTTTAGTATTTCAGGTATCTGTTATGTCAGTCATACGGTCTCTGGACAGTCGACCGAACAGTCGATCAGTCGACCAGCCAGTGTTTTTCCCCCATTTGGCCTCTAGACAGTCAACTTGGCAAAAGCTGTTTTTACAGCAACTGCTATTTCAGTTGACCAGCCGACCGACTGATTGAATCAGTCGACCGAATGGTAACACAGTCGACTGGTTGTGTTTTTCAGTCGACTGGTAGTATTTTATTTTTCTAGTTTTAGCTTACGGTCGACTAGTCAGTCGACCGATATACCTATCAGTTGACAAAACGTGTTTTTACTGTAACAACTAGTTTTTAATTTGTTTTGTTGGAGAGGCTATAAATAGCCCTCAAGACTTATTTGAAATATAGAACTGAGTTTGGCCATTTGGCTCCACATTTTTTGATAAAGATCAAGTGTGTTTGTTTAGAAAATGATTTTGACAAAGAGAAGGATCTCAATTTCGATTTTGAGGTGTTCATCTTCAAATCTCTACCTCCCCTTGTTTTGGAGAAGTTTTCTAAACCCATCATTTAGCTAGTTTATGTTTTGATTCTCATATAAATACTAGATTTATTTGAGTTCGATTTTGTTTACATACACACTCACTTGAGCTTTAGTATTTCACATCTAGTATAATTGGGTTATGAGAGTGATTCATTGAGAGAGATTTATATTTCGTTCTCATCTGTTTCGAGAGCAAAATTTCATATTCGCACTTATTGTTTAAACACGTTGTAATACATAAGGACACTTAGAGGAGTGGTTGGGAAAGACCAGTGTTAATTCCAAGAGGAGTGGTTTGGTTGTAAATCCTAGGAAAATGTTATAATTCCAAACACTTAAGGTAGTTGATACGGGTAGTCCAACACTTAGAGAAGTGTAGTTTGTGTGATTGACATCATGTGCATTGTAAAAGTTTTTAGTGAACTTTGGAAACTATTTTGTATAGTTCTTGAGTAATAGTGGAGATCTCCTCGATGTGAGTAGCGAAGATGTAGGTAAAGGGTTGACCAAACTCCGTGATCATATATTGTGTTTGCGATTGTTTTTGGCGCACTATTTTACTTTATATGTTGTACTTGTTTTTATATTGCCTATTGTCTTATTGTTTATCATTGCATATCTTTTTATATATCATATTGCTAGGATATTGCTTTATAAGTTTTAATTTGGCATCGTAATCGGATTAGATTAGCTTTACCCTATTCACCCCCCTCTAGGGTTCTTTCATGAAACTCGTTCTACTTATCTTTTACTTTCAAATAATCACACTTTCTCTATATCTTTACACTTTTACTCCTCTTTGTCCATACACATTTTTAGGATCCAATTTAGAATTTTTCCTACACATCTTCCTCGTGGGATCGATATTGTAACTATACTATAATTTGACAGTTATCCTCTTGCAACTTTAGTGCATGTTTATTATGTCTTACCATCACATGTTAGATCTTATCAATACCTCTCTAAAAACATTAGGGAATTATCAACAAAGAACCCTAACTAGTTTTATCATGAAAATCTAGAGTTGAACATATCTAAACGAAGAATATAATAGATGTAAACAACGAGAAAAATCCCCAAATCAAGAATCATGGTGTTCGATAAGTTGTAGGTCGTTTCATCCAACTATGATTTCTCTAGTTGTCCTCTCCTATTGAACTCTTGCTCCTAAAAGTTACATTTAGGCAAAAAAAGGAAAAAAAAGAGTGAAACCCTAATAATATAGGGGTATATATAGACAATAGACCTATATGCAAAATATCATGATTATTATATCTTTTAATCTTATAACCCTAAATGTTATATATGCAAATCCTCTTTACTATTAAGTCCAATTCATGAATCTCATTCTAATAAAGTTTAGTGAATTTCGTCATATTGAGTAGAATTAATTATATAATTTGCAAGAATTCCTTAAATTAAATCTACTCCTCTATACAAATTGGAGAAGCAAGATTCAACATTCATGCCACAGTAAATGCTACAGTAGATTTTACTATAGCATTATCACTGTAGCAATTATAAAACTAGGCACTGTAGATTTTTTTTTAAAAAAAAATTGTAGCAAAGGCGGGATACTGTAGCAATCCAAAAAAATTATAAAGAATGTTGTAGCAGTTAAAACCAGGAATATTGTAGCAGAAAAAATATGTTGTGCTTTACATGGTGTTCACACTAGTATACAATTTAAACAAAAAAATTTGGAACCTTACATCCTCTATACTTGATGCTATCATTATTTCCAGTTTCACAATCTAGTTAGACTTTGATATGATAGCACACTGTATGTTGAGCAAGTGTCACTGTAGCAAAAACATTGTGTTGATTTATCTCATTTAGGGAAAACAATTGATATTTACATAGGATATAATAATGCTTATTATGATGAAAATAATTTATTATGCATTCCTTAAAATAAAAAAAATTATTGGCATGCAGTTTTTAAAAATATTTTTCAAAATTTCTTTTCTCATGAAACAAAGAAGTTTAATATTTTAAAAAGTAAATTTTATATGTTGAAGTTCAGAAAAATGGCAGAAAATAGTTTTTCAAGTTGTCCGGGTCGACATCGAGTCAGCTACGGTCGATCGAAAATGTGCACGATGTCCAGGATGATTTCTGGAGGTGAGGCGGTCGATCGTCGCGGTCAACCGCACGGACCTTGTAATCGATTTCTTCTCTGGAGTTGGGTTCAGCCGACCGTGGCAGTCGACCGGCAATACCCTGTAGGAATTTAGTGTTCTGTCGATTGCTGGGCGGTCGATCGCGTCGATTTTGGTGGTCGACCGCCAATCGAGTTTTGAGTTGGGTTTGGATTTCGAACCTATCTTGTTATGAGCTAATATATAACTCTAAACCTGATTAATTAGGGTTAGACAAGGACGGTTTAAGCAGTTTTTGAGAGGTGATTGTTGCATCCTTTATGGGAGAATTTGTGAGAGATCTAGAGAGCTTTGTTTGAAGGTTTTTAGTGAGATTTGAAACCCTATTTGTAATTCTCTTTATCTCTAATAGTAAAAAACTCCCCCCTCCTTGCCTCGTGGACATATGTAACTTGCTGAACTACGTAAATTAGTTTGTCTTGCTATGATTGTGTTTTGTGCTTATGTTTTAGTTGTGATCTTTCTTGTTCTTATTCGTGCACTATTTGACTTTCAAGTTCTGCTGCGCACAACAAGTGGTATCAGAGCCTCGGGTTTGGCTTAGGGCTTGTTTGAAGGATTCGCTAAAGGATTCTTACTTGGAGAGTTAGATCTACAACATGAGAGAAGCAAGCACATCAGGGTCGTCTCTTACAAATGCGATACAGAGTCTGAGCATCAATAACACTAAGATTGATGTTCCAAAGTTTGATGGCAAGATTAATATCGATTTATGGAGGTGCCAGGTGATGGATACGTTAGATGCACAGAATTTAGAGGAGACTTTTGAGTTACAAGAGAAACCTGAAGACGTAAAGGACAAGGTTTGGAAGAAGATGAATAGTAGAGCTTGTGGAGTTATTCGGTCATGCTTGACACTGGATCTTATTTATGATGTGATGAACGAGACGTCAGCTAAGAGATGGTAGGAAACCCTCAATGAAAAGTATCTTACGAAGAGCATTGAGAATCGGCTTCACTTGAAGAAGAGGTTTTACCAGTTCAAGATGAAGAGGGGAGTTTCCATTAGGGAGCATGTAAATAACTTCACGAAGTTACTTTCAGATATGACCAATGTGAACATCATGGTTGAGGATGAAGATAAGGCGATGCTACTTTTGTGTTTGTTGCCAGAGGATAATTATGGTATGTTCGTTCTCACTATGATCAATGGAAGAACTACTGTTAGTTACAAGGAGGTGACCTCAATGTTGGTGAATTATGAGTTGAGGAAGAGTGATGGTGAACCATCCAATAAGACATCGGGAGATGTATTAGCAGTTCGAGACTGTAGTCCAAACCGCCGCCAAGTCAACCGCTCAAAATCGAAGAATAAAGGTGGCTATAAGAGTGTTGGTAGAAATCAATGTTATTTTTGTAAAGAAGAGGGACATTGGAAGATCGACTGCCCAAACTTGAAAGATAAAGCTGGGAAGAACAAGGGAAAAGCTGTACAAGCTTCAGAAGTGAATGTTGCAAAAGTTATTGGCGAACATTCAGATTCAGATTCTTCAGGCTATTTGTGCTCTGCACTACTGTTAGTTTGCTATGCCGACTCTACGGAGTGGATGTTGGATCCGAAAGCCACATATCACATTTGCACTAGGAGGGATTGGTTCTCCAGCTTTGAGGAGCTGAAAAGAGGAGATGTCGTGCTTATGGGTAATGATCACGTATGTCCTATTGGTGGTATTAGTTTAGTCCGGATCAGGATGCATGACGGAGTGGTTAGGGAGTTAAAAGAAGTGAGGTTCGTACCGCAGTTGACGAAGAACATCATTTCTCTTGGTACTTTGGAGGCAGAAGGTTATCGGGTGATCATAGAGGATGCTACTGTGAAGGTCACGAAGGGTTCTATGGTAGTGATGTGAGGTGTCAGGAAAAACAATCCATACTACTTGAAGGACAAGACAGTTACAGAGGGTCTGATAGCTTCTATCACTACAGAGGAGGACACTACTAGCTTATGACACGTGTTTAGGACACACTAGTGATAAGTTCCTGTAGACATTGGTAAAATATGGTCTATTGAAAGGTGCAAAAACCTGCAAGATGGAGCTGTGTGAGCATTGTGTACTTGGGAAGAAGACTAGAGTGAAGTTCGACACTGCTATTCGCAACATCCAAGGTATATTAGATTATATTCACACAGATATTTAGGGCCCTCCCAAGCACACATCACTTGGCGGGCCAACTATTTTATCACTTTCATTGATGACTATTCTAGGAGAAATTGAGTATATACAATAAAGCATAAACATGAAGTCCTGGATATTTTTGTGGAGTGGAAGAAGAAAGTGGAGCTACAGACAGGTAGAAAGGTGAAGACTCTTTGTTCAGATAATAGTGGAGAGTATAAAAACGATCCATTTTTGTAATTTTGTCGAGATCATGATATTAGGTGATACTTCACAGTTCGAGAGACACCGCAATAGAACAGGGTGACTGAGAGATTGAACTGCACCTTACTGAAGAAGGTGCGATGTATGATGACACAGAGTAGATTGCCTAGATCCTTTTGGGCTGAGGCGTTAGTTTATACGAGTCATCTCGTCAATAGGTTGCAGTGCACTGCAATATAGGGTAAGACTCCTATGGAGAGTTATGGGATCCACAGGACAAGAAGATAGTCATTAGGAGAGATGTCATATTTGATGAGGCGTACATATTGAGGCCTCAAGTTCCTCAGTAGGTGGAGGAAGACCAGAGTAGTAAGATATCATAGCAGGTGGAGGATGATGTGACTCCACCCACTTCAGATAGCATTATATCTATTGAGGCTCCTATAGAGGTGACACTAAGAGAAGATGTGATGACAGCCGGGCATATAGAGGATACAATGGTTGGTGAGAATCAGGAGCATGGTCATGTTCAGGAATCCATTGCAGCAAATGGACCTAGAAGGGTGATTCGTCGGCCAACTAGATACAATGATGTCATTGTTGCATATGAATTATCAGTGGAGGTCATTGATAATATGGTTCCTTCTACATTCAGGGAGGCAGAGTCTAGCTTTGATTCGATCAGGTGGAGGGAAGCTATGGAGGAGGAGATGCGATCTCTTCAGAAGAACGGCACTTAGGAACTTGCAAAGCTACCTAAGGGAAAGAAAACTATTGGTTGCAAGTGGGTATATGTGAAGAAAGATGGATCTTCTATTAGGGACATTAGGTACAAAGTCAGATTGGTTGCCAAGAGATATGTATAGCTTGAGGGTGTTGATTACAACAAGGTATTTTCACCCGTTGTGAAGCATTCGTCGATTCAGATTTTATTAGCATTGGTGGCACAGCTAGATTTGGATTTGATCCAGATGGATGTTAAGATAGCCTTTCTACACGGAGATTTAGATGAAAATATCTATATGACACAATCCTTGGGATTCAAAGCTTTAGGAAAAGAGGATTTGGTATGCAAACTGAAGAAGTCTCTTTACGGATTGAAGCAATCGCCACGACAATGGCACAAGAGATTCGACAGTTTTATGATTGGACAAGGATACACGAGGAGCCCATATGACCCGGTTTATATGCACAAGATACATGATGATGAGTATATTTATTTGTTGTTATATGTTGATGACATGGTTATTGCTTCCAGGAATTCTTCGGCTATTCGAAAGTTAAAAAAAGAGCTGTCATCCGAGTTTGAGATGAAGGATCTTAGAGAAGCTAAGAAGATATTAGGTATGGAGATCGAGAGAGACGGGGTGAAGGAGAGATTGAAGCTTACACAGAGGAGTTACTTGCAGAAAATGTTAAAAAAATTCAGCTTTGATGACAATACAAAGGTTGTGAGTACTCCTTGGCTCCTCACTTCAAGCTTTCAGCTTTGATATCATTTGTTTCGGTTGAGGATAGAGATTATATGTCAAAGGTTCTATATACCAGTGCGGTGGGTAGCTTGATGTATGCGATGGTGTGTACGAGGTTAGATTTGTCACAGGCCATGAGCATGGTATCGAGATACATGCACGACCCCTGGAAGGGTCATTAGGAGGTTGTGAAGTGGATACTACGGTATATTAAAGGCACCATGGATGTTGGTTTGATTTTTCAGAAGAATGAGAAGACAAGGCAAGATTGTATTGGCTACGTGGATTCAGATTATGTGGGGGATCTTGACAAGCGTCGGTCTACTTCATGATATGTGTTTATATTGGCAGGAGCATTAGTATGTTGGAGATGTACACTTTAGTCTACAGTGGCTTTCTCTACTACAGAGACGGAGTATATGGTGGTGACTGAAACTATTAAGGAAGCTTTGTGGTTTCATGGATTGTTGGAGGACTTGGGGATTACACAGGAGACCATTCAGGTATATTGTGATAGCATGTTGGTTATCTATTTGGCAAAGAATCAGGTTTATCATGTACGCACGAAGCATATTGATATCAGATTCTACTTTGTTCGTGATGTTTTGGATGATGGAGACGTCATATTGGAGAAGATCCACATGAAGGACAACCCTACGGATATGTTAACCAAAGTTGTTTCAGGTGTGAAAGTTAATCATTGTTTGAAGCTATTGAATATTCTTCAATGTTGAGGGCTTTTTGAGGCCATTTGGGTGAACTACGTTCGGTTTGATTTCTTGGGTAAGAGGATACGTAGATAGTCTTTTTGATGCAGCTAGTTGGATTTGTTGATTTTAACGGGGAGGGGGGATTGTTTGATCTCTCGTTTCGATTCCCGACTTGTTCTGGATTGAGTCCATTATCGTGGATTTATTCCACTTTGTACTGGACGCAACAAGTGAGATTTTTGGATATTTTAGTGTCAGGTCAGTTTTGGGAGAAACTTCACCGAGGTGGAAATTTGTTGAAGTTTAGAAAAATGACAGAAAATAGTATTTCAGGTTGCCTATGTTAGGTCTCATGTTATGAGCCTACATCTTCTAATCTTATTTTGATGATTACAAACAACTCCTAATATTGTTTGTCTATTGTTTATGTTTCCTTATCAGGTATTTTAGACAAACAATATGTTGGAGGTTGGATGGTTTGAGCCTTCACGATCACATCAAATGGAGGTTGACGAAATATCGGTAGGAAGCCATTGTACATCAAGTCATATTCAAGATCAAGATTCATCTGCAACCAAGTCGAGCTTATTGAAGATCAAGATCATCGCTTGGTATATTAGTTTAGGTTTTATATTATGTGTGTTAAATACTTCAAGCTCAATCATACACACACACACACATTTTGGTTATATATATATATATATATATATATATATATATATATATACACACACGCACACACACACAATTTTACATACAAAAGTTTTGGTTTTATGGTTTTCAAGTTTAAATATGAAACAAATACTTTTTTGTATACATACATACATGTTTCATAGTTATCATGTTTGTTTTTGATAAACAATGTGTTTTGCCACATATACATGAAAATGAACAACACATATACATATATATATTTTTCATGATTATATGTGAAAATAGTGTATTCTAGTTTATAGACTTAACAATTATAATATACATCTTCTATTAAGTCTATAAAATCAATTTATGAAGTTTCAAAACATGGTGTAGTCAAAATGTCAAAACAAGTATGTTTACATTTTTATGTTTTGAACTATTTTTTAAAATAAAGAGATTTCTCATTTGGGAGGTGATTTTTGAAAACTAGTTTTTGTAGCATGTGTATTATCATGTCTACAATCATTTCCCAAAGTTTTATATTTTTCTGAATTAGTTTGCTATTTTTAAAAGTAGTTTAAAAATTAGATTTTTTATTTCAGTCAGGCTGAAAACCTGTTATCAGTCGACTGGTTAGTCGACTGATGAAATCAGTCGACCGATTAGTCAACTGAAGAAAGTGCCTATAATTTAAAAAAGTTTCTGTTTTGTTTTGGTCTACTGACCAGTCGACTGATGAGGTCATCAGTCGACTGATAAGGTTCGTCAATTGACTGATGAGCTGAAAAACGTCTCCAACGGTCAGCTCATCAGTCGACTGATGCATCCTGTCAGTCAACTGACTAGCTCTAACAGCTATATTTCCAGCCTTTGTTATTTTATCATTTTTGCTGGTTTTTCTTTGGTTTTGTGCCTTGGTTTTTCTTCCTATATAAACCCTTATTGTTCTCATCAGAATTAAGTTTTGAAAGAGGGTTTTTAACAAGAGTTTTAAGTATTTAAAAGTTTGTTTCTCAAAGTTTAAGTTTGGTGTTTGAGTTTATAAAGAGGAGGCTTGCATTTTCATTTGAGGAATTCATCCTCAATCTTCATCAACCTCTTTGTGTTTATAGAGAAGTTTTTTTAACTCTATTCTCTAGCAATTCGTTTTTGTTTTTCTATTATCATTTATTGCTAGTTTGTTAATTGAGTTAGATTTTGTTTATCCTCATTTTATCACACACATCCTATTTGAGCTTGTAGTATTTCATACATCATATATTGGGTTGTGGGATTGTGATTTGTGAGATTGAGTTTACATTGAGTTCTCACCCATTATAGAGAACATTTTATTGTTGTTGAGCCTAATTGTGAGATACACTTCGTAATACACTTGTACACCGAGAGAAGTGTGTGGTGAGAGACGGGGTCGTCCCAAGATGAGTGGGATAGGTGGTAATGCCTAGAGGTATGTTGTAATTCCTAACACTTGAGAGAGACACGAGCTAGAGACCAACACTTAGAGGGTGTAAAGTGTGATTTGTAAAGTTTTCGGTGAACTAGAAAAGCGTAGTGTGAGGTGTAAACGTTATTCGGGTGAGCGTAGAAAACCCAGTTGTGATAGTGGATTTCTTCCCGGGAGTGGGGAGCAGAGACGTAAGACGGAAGGTCCGAACTCCGTGATCATATTATTGTGTTTGGAGTGTTCTTTGTTTCCACTAGTTGTTTTCACTATTGTTTCTTGTTTATTTTCTCTTGTGTTTATATTCTTGCATATATTATATTGTATATCTATCTTGCAAGAATATTTTGTTAATAAGTTTTTATTGGCATTAATATCTAATAAGATTAGCAATAACCCTATTCACCCCCCCTCTAGGGTACTTTCAGCCTAGTCGATCGCGAGTTAGCTACGGTCGACCAGAAACGTGCACGATGTCCAGGATGATTTCTGGAGGTGAGGCGGTCGACCGCGGGATCGACCGCACGGACCCTGCAATCGATTTCTTCTCTGGAGTTGGGTTCGGTCGATCGTGGCGGTCAACCGACAATACCATGTAGAAATTTAGTGTTATGTCGATTGTTGGGCGGTCAACCGCCAATCGGGTTTTGAGTTGGGTTTGGATTTCGAACCTATCTCGTTATGAGCTAATATATAACCCTAAACCTGATTAATTAGGGTTAAGCAAAGACGATTTGAGCAGTCTTCGAGAGGGAATTGTTGCATCCTTTATGAGAGAATTTGTGAGAGATCTAGAGAGCTTTGTTTGAGGGTTTTTGGTGAGATTTGATACCCTATTTGTAATTCTCTTTATCTCTAATAGTAAAAACTCCCCCCTCATTGCCCTGTGGACGTAGGCAACTTGCCGAACCACGTAAATTGGTTTGTCTTGCTGTGATTCTGATTTGTACTTGTGTTTTGGTTGTGATCTTTCTCGTTCTTGTTCGTGCGCTATTTGACTTTTGAGTTCCGCTGCGCACAACATTATATTCAAGGGGCTTGTTATTTTTAGGCATGAATAAGTATGTAAATTATCCTGTTCAATCACTCGTCTAAAGGAAAAATAAATTGATATGTTTTTTTATCGCGAAAAATAAATTGCTTAAGAGACTCAATGTGAACTAATAATATTTTCTAAATATTTAATCTCATCTTATGATAGAGCTTGCATGTACGATCGGTCAAGTAAGAAATTAATTGTTAAAGTAAAATTATTAATTAATTTTAATCAAGAATTAATTAGAATAATAAGTGGATGGGACGGTTGGGACCTAGTCA
The DNA here is from genome assembly GCA_022839385.1 of Asparagus kiusianus. NCBI lineage: Eukaryota > Viridiplantae > Streptophyta > Magnoliopsida > Asparagales > Asparagaceae > Asparagus > Asparagus kiusianus. The sequence continues at coordinate 748,724 of BQKN01000834.1, forward strand.
ATCTCAATAATATCGGTAGAAGATGTAATACCAATAGTATTTGCATTTATAATTGTTATAAGTTATGTTTTTAGGCATAGCCCAGCATCTAATAAATTGCTAGCATGACGATTAGTTGACACAAGAGGTTCGAGGAAAAGAAAAAGATTTTAGATAACCTCTTATCTCTTGTACTGTATTCTCTTTATGATGAAAGGTTCAAGTTGGAGGCTTCTTCTTTTGAGTTTTAGCTTTTTCTAAAAGATCTATTGAGATGAGTATATTTATTTTACTTTTTATTATCTAATTTGAGTAGTGATATAAGTGTTTCGCCTTTTGTATGCCACGACTTATTCTTTTCATTGTAGAAAACTATGTAACCGTCCCATTTGCAAGAAAATTTATAAAAATCCTAGATTATATTTAATATTGATTACAGATAATTATCTGTAATTGTTGTGCCCGGCGCGGAAGCCAAACAAACAACCAACTATGATGCTTTGAGAAACCAAACCAACAAACACCGAGAGAAAGACCAAACAAACACAAACACCAAAGTTTTACGT
>BQKN01000834.1:759268-770855 GCA_022839385.1 Asparagus kiusianus
ATATGGGTATGCTTGGTACCAAACACAAATTTTGTGCTTGGTAGTGATGTGTCACATCCTTTATCACGAGGAACAAGCAAACATAATTTCTTATTTTTAAAATTTAAACTGTAAATTTTCTTTAACATCTGATATTTGGACATCTAAAGCACAAATTGGTTATTTATGTATCACATCACACTGGATTGATGATAGTTAGCAAATGTTTAAAAGATTATTTCTTTTATTGCATTTGAAGATTCACATAGTGATATTAATATTGTAAATTTAATAATGTAAGAACTTATAAAATTAGAAATTTTAGAAAAAATATTTTTTCTTTCACTAGATAATGCAAGTAATAATAATGTAGTTGTTGATCATATCAAATCATTTTTGTTATTTCCATATCATGGTGATATTTTTTATATTAGATGTATGTGTCATATTTAAATTTAACCCAGACTAATTCCGAAAGATGTTGGCCATAGGTAGAATTCTACCTATGCTATCTTAAATGTAGCAATAGAGTATAAAGAAATTATAAATAATTATATTACTTTCTATACTTATAGTTCTAGCTCTGGTAGTATGTATGGAATAATTGAGGGTGAATGGATAGTTATATATAGTGTAAAAAGAGATGTTACAAGTTTTTATGATGATACTATGTTATTATCTGGTTGTTCCTATCCAACTATTATTCAAGCTGCTTTACAAGTTTTAAATATTCAAATTTAATTAATAATTATCGTATGGATAATTATTTTGAAAATATATTTTTTAAATAGAAAGTAAATTTAATAAGTATTTTAGGCATATTCCTATTATTTTTGGTTTGGTTCTTATTGATCCATGTTTGAAGGATATTGGCCTTCGAAGTTTGTTAAATTTTTTGTATGATAACATGATAATAGACACTGATAATGGTCAAATTATTACTACTCTTACTTTTTTTTTGTGTCAATGAAAATTAAATCTTATTCATTAACCATTTAAAGAACAGAAGCACATCAAAATCTCTAGCAAAATGTCTGGAAACGAAACTATTTACAACTTACAACTTTTCAAATCTCTCTTTGAAATGCCACAGGGATTCATCGTTCAAAATTTTTGAAAAAAATAGCAATCTTGATTGCACGAAAAAGGATAGGTGGTTCTCGATCTTTGCCTTGAAAAATATTCATATTCCTCTCTTGCCACACACAGTAAACTGCAACAGCTAGAACCATTCTCTTGAACTTCTTCATAAATCCTTTATCCCTGAGGTTATTATTATACCAATTAATTAGATGAATCCAACTGCAAGATTTCCAAGAATAGTTTAGCCAATCCATCACATTATTCCAAACTTGAGCTGAGTAGGAACATTCAAAGAAGAGGTGCTAACATGTTTCTTCACTTTGATGATGATCAGGACATAGAAGAACACAGGGATTTGAGGTTAGAATTCACATTCGACACAAGCTATCTTGAGTTAGCAACCTGGAATGAGATACTAGCCAAAGCACAAAAGAATATTTTGGGTAATTCAACCCCTTCCAAACTGTGTTGCACCAAGGAACATGGGGTGTAGTATTGTTTAAAACATTATAGATAGAGGTGATTTGAATTTTACCATTGCTGTGGCAACCATTGATGATGCTTATGAGATTGTTTAAACTTTCAAATTTATTTTTTGCCTTGTCCCTAGCTTTCAAGAGTTATCTCCACATCCAAGAATCCGACGTTCTAGGTTGAGTTTGCTAAATATCAGACTAATGTATATAGTTTTCATGAACCTACTTTATCCAAAGCAAGTCCCTTTTCAAATGAATCAGCTTAAGAGCAGCTGTGTAATTCCAGACTCTAGCTGAATACAAACCCAGTCCCCCCTGTTTTTTTTCTTGACATATGTTATTCCAAGAGACTTGATGAATTTTGTGGTTCCATAGAAAATCTGAGCACAACCCATCTATTTTTTCTAGGACTTTCACAAGCAAGATGGAATTACTAGTCCAAAATATTTGAACTCTCAAGATGACATATTTAATTAATTGCAGTGTTCCCGCATATGAGAGACATCTCCTTTTTTTTGCCAATGAAGGAATTTCTCAGAGATTCTTTTGATCAGAGGTGAACAATCAAGGTAAGATAACCTCTTAGACATAAGTGGTAACCGCAGATATCGAACTGGTAGTATCCCCTCAGGGAAATTCAGTAATGAACAAATCTGGTTTTTCATACTATCTTCAATACCTCTGAAATATACAGAGCATTTGGTGGGGTTGGCTTCTAACCCAGATACCCTACTGAACTCTTGAAGACAGTTATAAAGCTTCATTATTGAATATCCATCAGCTCTAGCAAAGAGGAGGATGTCGTCAGCAAATATCAAATGTGTAATCCCCAATCTATAGCATTTAGGGTGATACTTAAAGAGGCTATCATTTTTTAGAGCATTTAATCTTCTTGAGAGATATTCCATCCCAATCACAAACAGATAAGGAGAAAGAGGGTCTCCTTGTCTTAATCCCCTCTCACCTTTAAAATATCCATGCAAAGAACCATTTAGTGCTAGTGAGTACTTAGGAAAGGAGATACATTCTATAATCCAGTTTATCATGATGCTAGGAAATCTCAATCCTTCCAGCATAGATCTAATGAAATTCCAGCTTATTGAGTCAAAAGACTTTCTCAAATCCACATTTAACATAGCTCTAGGAGAAACATGTTTTCTACCATAATGCTTAACTAGTTCATGAGCTTGTTTGCATCGGAAATTGATTCATTCATTGTTAATGAATCTGTTAAAAATTCAAAAAAAGAGAAAAATCGATCTTTTTATAAGATCCTTTTTTACACAATGAATAAACAAATACAATCTCCTTAAAACACATGCAACAGACGTTTATCACCTGCTGCTTTGCGTGTGATCTTTGCATGTGCCGGGAACGCGTTAGTCTGTGGACCATCGCAGATCAGATACGGTTGACAGAAAAGTTAATTAATGCTCTTGCTTCACAAAGAAAATAATCGTAGAAATGATAATCTTGACCAAGCAAGATTACGACTCTTCTCGAGATCAAAACCAAGTTTGATCCGGAGGAAAGGGGGGAACGTGCCTCAGATCCTTCGAATAGGTTCCTCTTTATGCTGAAGTTCGCCAAGATCTACTAGCCCTCCACTGAAATTCGTGCTCCACTCTTTGATTTGACAGCACCTCGCCCTTTGATTTCAGATCCTTCTAAATGAAGGCCCTAGGCTTGTATTTATAAGCTTCGGTTGTAGTGTTTTCAGATAAGAACTGATGATTTGATATTATCCGAAGTTAACAACCACTTAACCATGTTTAGGGATAATATCAAAGCAGTTGGGAGGCTCTGAAACGACCAAATCCTGAGAAATCCCGTCAAAAACGTGTTTTCGGCTTAGAACTGTATTTGGTGGCTCGCATCTATATGAGCTACCATTTGGTGGCTAGGCCACCGAGCCACCATTTGGTAGCTCAGCCTTGGGCCAAGCCACTAGCTTTACCGAATCATTTCGATGCGACTCAGCCACCAGGGCTTTTTCGGTTTGTTTGAGTTGGACTTGCTTCGTTGTTATGCGCATTTCATCATTTCACTGACTTGTACGCTTCACCGATTCGCTTTATGCGTTTTGTTAACTTGGACGTGGCTGCTGAGTACACGGACCACTTAGAGGTGGCTGATGAGCACGCGGGCCACTTGGAGCTGGCCAGTGAACGCGTGAGCCACTTGGAGCTGGCTGGTGAGATGGCTTATTGCTACGTCATTAACAGTTCGCCGATTCGTTTTATATGCTTGTCGGTGTTAGATAATCCTCCTTGACTCGGATAATGACACTCGTCGTCTTCTCTCCATCTCGAGTTGTGTTCGGGGACCTATAGGCAATTTTTGACACGTATAGATACCCCCTCCAAAGTGTTTTAGTCTCATTTCTTTTATAGAAGAGCCTGGAATACTTTTGATATGATAGGCCTAACCTTTAGTCAGTGTAAAAGGATCTGTAATTAGTTTCAGTTCTTGACTTCTTCAATTCTCAGTCTATTCAGTATTTTGCCAAATAGCTAAAAATCTTCCAGCGCTGCATTTATCGTCTGACCATTGTCGAAGTCTCGAATTGAATTTGGTGTGTTGATTTCTGATTTAGCTCATGTTATTGGATCGATATTGAACTGATTATCATTTTCGAGAATTTGTATCTGAATCATAATTGAACTCCCGGGAATTATCCTTTGACCTGGAATTTTTCTGAGCCTTATTTCGACAAATCTATCACTGCGTTGGTCAGCATTGACCTTCATTGTAGCATGTTATCCGACGTTAATATAGTTTATACTCATACGTTTACTAGAGTCTACACAGTTTAAGCTCGATCGACGTTGTAACGCATGACAGGCCCAAGTGTAGAGGTTGCAGGACCAACTTTTAAAGCAGATTCATCTGTATGTATGGATCTTATCCTGAAGTTTTCGAATCCTTAAGTCACGAAACCAACTAATAGAGATGGTGTGTCAATGACTCACATTTATAGGATTTTTGGCAAACCCTCAGTCATCAACGGGTTTGATGAGCCTTTACCAACTATGGTTCGAGTCGGGCTAGCATGTAGATTGTGTTGACCATCTTGTTTTGATGATGTTTAACAAACAATTTACTTCTAATGTTGTTTGTCTAGTGTTTGTATTTTTATATTTATTCTAGGCAAACAACGTGTTGGAGGTTGGATGGATTACGCTTCAACGATAATATCCAATGGAGGTTGGCGGAATAGTAGGTGAAGCTATGTACAATTCAAGTTAAAAATCCAAGTTCAAGCTTCATCCGTAAGTGTACCAAGTTGAGCCCATTGAAGACCATCATCAAGCTTAGGTAATTTAGTTTAGGAGTTTATATTATGTGTACCTTAAGCTCAATATAATACACACACACATTTATTGGTTTCCATGTATATATATAGTTCTGTATATACATATATGTTTTGGTTTGATAGTTTTTAAGTTTTACTATGAAACAATTAAATATAATTAGAAAACATATTGTAGTTTCATACTTATATGCATATATATGATTTCATCAATATCAATTTTATTTAGTTCAATGAAATCATGTTTTAGTACATTATATGTGTATTTTGATAAAATACTATATTCATTATTTATAGACTTCATAACAATAGCTTACATCTTCCTTCAAGTCTATAAAATCATTTTGTAATGTTTCAAAACATGGTTTAGCTAAAATGTCAAAAGTTTACACTTTCATGTTTTGGACTATCTTGCAAAATGATGATATTTCTCATTTGGAAAGTCCTTTTAGAAAACTAGTTTTTGTAGCATGTGTATTATCATGTCTACAATCATTTCCCAAAGTTTCATAATTTTTAGAATTTATTTGATATTTTTAAACAGTGTTTTAAAATCAGCAAACTGCTTTCAAACCTGAATTTTTTATATATCAGTTTGCGGTCGACCGCCACGGGTGACCGCGCCTGTGTCTTTTGCTGAGTGGGCTACAGAAACTTTCATGGTCGACCGTCATGGTCGACCATCAGCTCGAAAATTCCCATGGTCCACCGTCACGGTCGACGGCGTAAGTCTCTGGAAGTTTTCTGAGTTTCAAAGCTGGCTCGTGGTCGATCGCGAGTTTTCCACGGTCAACCGCCATTCATCCCAATGGCTCTTTTGTACAGATTCGTATTCCTGATTTTTTTGGGATTTTTTTGTTTTGTTTGGGGTGTTGGTTGTTGGTTTCTCTTCCTATAAAAATCCCTCAACCCCTCTTCTACCAACAGATAATTGGAGAAAGTTTTAAACAAGTTTAAGAGTGTTTTACAGTTTGTTTAGTTTGTTTTTGGGGTTTGCTTTTATAAAGAGGAGCTTGCATCATCTGTTGAGAAGTTCATCTTCAATATCTTCTCATCCTCTCTTTGTATTTATAGAGAAGCTTTCTAACTCTTTTCTCTAGCAATTTTATTATTAATTTTCATATTCTTATTATTGCTAGTTTGCTATTTGAGTTAGATTTTATTTCACTCATTGTCTACACACACCCACTTGAGCTTATTGTATTTTTATACATAGTATATTTGGGTTGGTGAGAGTTGTAACAATTGAGTGTGAGCTTTCATTGTGTTCTCATCCATAGTAGAGAACAAACATTTATTGTATTGAGCCTAATTATGAGGATACACTTTGTAATACACTTGTACACCGAGAGAAGTGTGTGGCGAGAGTCGGGGATCGTCCCAAAAGGAGTGGCGTCGGTTGACGAACCTAGGGAGAGTTTGTATCCAAGAACTTGAGGGAGACACGTCTAGTTCAATACTTGAGAGAGTGTAGAGTGGGATTACAAGAGTGTGTTAGTTGTAGAGTTTTTGGTAAACTAGAAAACCGTATTGTGAGGTGTAAACGTTGTTCGGGTAAACGTAGAAAACCCGGTTGTGATAGTAGAGATCTCCTCGAGGTGAGAAGCGGAGACGTAGGTCATGGGGACCGAACTCCGTAATCATATCATTTGTTTGTGATTGCATTGGCGCACTTACTTTTATGTTCATATCTTATATCGCCTTTGTATATTGCTTGTTGATTATATTGCCCACTATCTAGTTTAGATTGTTTACCCTTATGATTATATATCCTTGCATATATCCCATAGTACATCTCTTTGCTAGGATATTTACCTTTATTCATATTTCTTATCCTAGCTCACATATCTTGTTGTATTTCATACTTGCTAGGATAACTTGTTAATTAGTTTTAATTGGCATAAAATCGGATTAGATTAGCATAAGACCCTAATCACCCCCCCTCTAGGGTCTAACAGATTGTTTAAGTCCATTCTGTATGTAACGTTGTGCTAAAAGAGTTAACTCTTTTAGTGCTATGATATTGAATACGTAGACTTCTTCTTTCTTACGAGAATAGACTACCCGACAGCGCGTGTTAGGCGCTGACTTATCCTTTCTTAGGATTCAGGATAAACTTCCTCACATGTGTGAAGCACGGATTTTAGTGTTATGAATAACAACCTACCACAATATCAAATATATAGGCTTTTGTTCTTTTTTTACAGTCAAGAACTAACCGGTAACGCGTATTAGGTGCCGACTTATCCCTACTTAGACTTCGGGATGAAATTTCCTAGATTTAGATTCTGGTGTCTTTTTTACTCGGCAAAAGACTAAACCGGCAACGCGTATTAGGCGTTGACTTATTCCTACTTAGGATTCAGGATAAAATTCCTCTTGCGTGTAAAGCACAGATTTCAGCATTATGAATAACAACCTGTCACAATGTCGAATATGTAGGCTTTTGTTCTTTTTTTTTACGATCAAGAACTAACCGGCAACACGTGTTAAACACTAACTTATCCCTACTTAGGCTTCGGGACATAATTCTCTAGACTTGGATTCTGGTGTCTTCTTCACTCGGTGAAAGACTAAACCGGCAACACGTGTTAGGTGTTAACTTATCCCTTCTTAGGATTCGGGATAAAATTCCCTACGTGTGTAAGGTATAGATTTTGGTGTTATCAATAATAACCTGCCACAATGTCGAATATGTAAGTTTTTTATCTTTTTTTATGGTCAAAGACTAACCGGTAACACATGTTAGGCGCTGACTTATCCCTACTTAGGCTTCGGAATAACATTCCCCAGATTTGGATTCTGGTGTCTTCTTCACTCGGTGAATGACTAAACCGGTAACACATATTAGGCATTGACTTATCCCTACTTAGACTTCAGGATAAAATTCCCCATGCTTGTGAAGCACAGATTTTAGGAGTTATGAAAAAAGCGATGTCTTCTCTGGGGTAAAGACGAACCCGATGCTAGAGAGGAAGCATTTTATATTCTCTCTCCAATTGCAAAGGAAACTTAAAGTGAGATCTCCACTTCAAGAATCCAGGAAGGTGAAACTAAGAGTGGGATCTCCACGCCAAGAATCGAAAAGATTCGGATAATCCTAATTGTCAGAAGGTTAGATTATCGAACTAAAGATGAGTTTCTTATTTATCGAGAGTGAATTATAGTTTTGGCCCTAACTATAGGAATGTTTGACCAAGTGGGAGGTTTGAGACGACCCTAACTATAGGAATGTTTGATCACTCGATTTGAAAGTGGACCTCTCATTCATGGAAGTAATCGAGAGGATATTTTGGTTGTGATCCTACATGTTGGACGGTTTGGCCAACTGGAAATGGAGGAATGACCCTATCAATTTAAAGGTATAGTCGTTTGATTTGGACGTGGACCTCTTATTCGTGGAAGGAATCGAGAGGAGATTTTGGTTGTGGTCCTAACTGTAGGAAAGTTTGACCAAGTAGGAATAGAGGAACGACCCTAACTGTTTAAAAGTATAGTCGCTCGATTTGGAAGTGGACCTCTTATTTGTAGAAGGAATCGAGAGGAGATTTTGGTTGTGGTCCTAACTGTAGGAATATTTGACCAAAGTAAACAGTGGGAGTGGGAGTACAAATCATAGTGAGAGTATTAACTTGTACAAATCACTCAGTAAGGGTTCTTAGTATCAAGTGATAAGAACTTAACACGAAGGGGTTTGACAATTGTTAAAGATTAGAAGACTAAAATTCCAAGCATTATATTTGGACTCTAATAATGGGAGTGTTGCGTGCACAGACAAAGCTGGAGTTTGAGTGGATTAAACCAGTAAGAATTTTAGTGGACCCACCGTATATTAATTTGATCAGTGAGGGAATTTATGGTGGAAGATTGTGAATCATCAACCACTAGTGGGAGTTTTTAGTGAGGGAAGATTGATCCAACGAAGTGATCAAATCTTGTCTCAATACAAGAGTGCTTAGATGTTGGTGAAATTGATCCCGACAATTGGATGTGTTTCACTCTTGGAAGCATTCAGAATCCAAGTGGGGGTTTCTTATTCATTACTTTTTTATAGTGACTAGATTATCCCTAAGAATACACCATATAGTATTCTTCTGAGAACTTCCCGTTACATGAATCATCCACCCCCAACTTTTGGCGAAACTGGATCTAATGAGGAGTACACTATATTCAGTTACATGGTCGGGTTATCCTTAAGAATATCACATACGATACTCTTCCAGGAACTTCCTATTAAAAATAGGGGAAGTAGTTTTAACCTAGTATACCCTATCGGAGGTTGGCGGGTTATCCTTAAGAATATCGCATGTGATATTCTTTCAGGAACTTCCCGTCAAAGATAGGAAACAGTTTAGACTCGTATACCTATTGGAGTATGGAGGGAGCAGTTTAACCTCATGCACCTATTGGAGGATCATGGAGAAGCAGCTTAACCTCTTATACTCATCGGAGGATCATGGAGAAGCAGTTTAATCTCTTATACTCATTGGAGGATCATGGAAAGCAGTTTAACCTCTTATACTCATTGTAGGATTATGGAGAAGCAGTTTAACCTCTTATACACATCGGAGGATTAGGTTCTCATTCGGCTTATTTCGACGTTATGATGCTGGTGTCAACCAAGGCTTGAATGTTGTTCTTGAGAGCGAAGCAAGCCCTGGTGGGATGAAGGATCCTCCTGTGGTACGCACAATATTTTAGATCCGAAGTGTTATCAGCTTCCTCCTAAGTCGTAATAGGTGACAACTTGATTTTATTGTTTTTAAGGAGGTATTTGAAGATAGCTGGAACCTCTTTATCTTTGAAGGAGTACTCTATTTGGAGTCTCAGATCCGGAGTCCTTCGCTGTCTCCGGAGTTGCTGCTGTGATGTCTGATTAACATCAACAGCTACTGCAGGTGCCTTCCCCTTACCACGGGGGGTGAAGTTTGAGTTCAGAGGGTTATCCATCGGTTGGCTTCTCTCGGATTTCTTTCTTCTGAGGAAGCTTTCAGCCTGCTATCCGTACACATTCAACTCTTTCCAAGTCTTAGACGGTACTACTCCCATAACTTTCAAGATATCAATAGACAGGTTGTTATGTCGGGTTTGAAGGAAAAAGTTGTAGATAATAAAAATTATCTTTATCCCTATCAGAGAAGTTCAGAATAAGACTGCTAAAACCTCACCCGAAATAGCAAAAAAGGAGAAAATACTGATATCTCTCAAACTCTAAGGAATTTGGAAAAATAAAGGAAGCAAACCAAACCCTTTGGGTTGGTTTGGTCAACTCCGTCTCGTCGAGATAGTCAATTTTTATATATAATTCGTCCAATTCTGATTTACAGTTTGAAAGTTATGACATGTTCTGTAACAACCGTAAATTTTGATACGTATTTAAATAAATTTTACTAGTATTTAAAATATTAAACTTTATTTTATTAATATTTTTCTCAATTTCTGGAATGTTATGAGTTTAAAAAATAAATAAATAAATAAATAAAATATATAGTCCTGAAACTATTAATTCTGTGAAATGCTAATTTATAGTTACAATGAATATTTTAAATAATTATTTTAACTATTGATACTATTAATAATTTTGTTATGTAATTTTGAGCTTAGTACTTTAGTACATATACAAATATATGAATACTTAGTTGTTAATTATTTATTAATATTATTATTCTGAATATCTTGCAAATATTTTTCCATAATCTTCTCCCTATTAATTTCCTCTAATTTGAATTCCTTCCAAATTCTTTTCCCAATCAGCCCTAATTACTTCCCAATCACCCCCTTAATCATGTTTATTCTATACCATTTCTCTTCTCAATCACGTGCATTTTCTCTCTTAATCCCCTTCCAAATAAGCACAAATTCCTCATTTTTCTCTCTCCACGTTTTCTCTCTCTCATTCTTAATTTCATGTGTCCTCTCCCTCAATCATCCACTCACAAACAGCTGGCCTTCTTTCTTATTTTAATCTCTCATATCTTTTCAAATCTCACGTACAGCATCTCCTCTCTCTCCTCCTCTCTCATCTCTCTCTATCTCCATCTCTCTTCCTCTTCAAGCCACCTGAACCCATCTCCACCACCGAAACCCGACCCCATCACCGTGCCGTCCCCGCCTCCGACCCACGAACCCAGCGCCGCCGAGCGTGCTCGAGCCCTCGCCGACCGCCGCCGCGACCACTGCTTCCCTGACCGCCGTCGCTTGCAGCCGCTGCCTGAGACCGTAACCACGCCCAGCAGCGCCAGCCCCACCACCCGCTCCACCTCCAGCCGACGACCACCCCTTCGCCCAGCCGCTCACTGCCCAGCCAAGCCCGTTCTCGAGCCCCTGTCCACACCGCCTGAGCCGCCGCCTGCATCCCTGACCGCCGTCGCCTGAGCCGCCGCCTGCATCCCTCACCGCCAGCCTCGCCGCGGCTCAGCCAGCAGCGCCGCTCCTCCTCGCCGGCAGCCGCCTGACAGACCCGAGCTCCTCCTCGCTGGCAGCCGCTCGACAGATCCTAGCCGTCGCCGCGCCGCCAGATCCTGCGAGTTCTTCCTCGCCAGCAACCCCGCTCGACAGATCCGCACTGTCCCGTAGGCAAGATCTCGCATTTACTTGTTTCTTGATTAATGGTTCATATCGTGATTAATATGGTGATTAGGTGTAAATAAATTATTTTTATAGATAATACTATTGTTAGTATGATGATTACATATAGTTAAATCACTATTGTGGTTAATACGTATTTTGAATATCT
>BQKN01000834.1:775855-790931 GCA_022839385.1 Asparagus kiusianus
TTAACTTGAGTTCGAACCAGGTTGAAAATGGATTACGTGTAGCCCTCCGACCGATCCAGTGTAGCGGCGTATTGGGTATACGTAGAGGATTTGTGAATAGTCAGATATCCGGTGATATGAGTGATGACTTTGTGTGAGAATTAACCAGTGACTTGTTATAGGATGGATTAGTCATAGGAATTAGTTTACCAGTTGACTTGAGTATCTCTGTTCTTTCTGATAGTAGCAAATGTTCACTTAAATTACTAGAGTTACAAAATCATATTCCATCATTATTATTGTCATAGTATGGGTCGTTAGACCGTTTTATCTGTACATGTGAGATCTTGCCGTGTGTCATGCATCTTGACGTACACCTGTTTTCTCTGGTGTGCGTCAGACTTAGGAGACAGACAGGTCTAGCTAGATGTTGAAGCAGAGCCAGTGTATGCTGAGCCGGAGTATCCTTCCGATGGAGTTGAAGAACAAACCGAAGCCTAGATGTGTTTTCCTCTGTAGTAGCTGATGAACATTAGAAATAGTTATCTTTTTATTCTTTAGTTAATGTCGGATTTTCATATTTGGCAGTATTTTCTTTTATTATGGACTATGTATTTTATTTCTGTTTGGACCTGTTTTGTAATAAGGGCATGTTTGACCCATATTTTATGTCTGGGATGATTCACTATGGATAATATGTTTGTTTCTTATTCTGGATTGTCTTTATATTCTTGCTATTGTGATCGGGGACCTGTGATTGAGATTTATGTATTTGACGCTTAGCGTATTAGGTTGAGAAGAAAAGAAAAAGAGAAAAAAAATAATAGTGTTTATTTCTTCTCAATCTAATACGTCGCGGACTTGTTCACGTTCCGATTCTCGGGTATTTTGGGAAGCGGGGCGTGACATGTTCTTCGTGGCATGTTCTTGAGCTCGCCTGAAGAGCAAGCTCGCCTGCAAAGGAGCTTTGCTTGCCTGAAGGCTTGTTGCTCACCTGCATAAGGCAAGTTTGCCTGCACAGCCTCGCCTATAGAGCTCGCCTGACATCTTAAAGCTCGCCTGCATGATCCAAGCTCGCCTACAGGCCAAGCTCGCCTGCACAGCCTTGCCTGTAGAGCACGCCTGATAGTTTGAAGCTTGTCTTTATAGCCTCGCTTATGGAGCTCACCTAACAGCTTAAAGCTCGCCTGCATGATCCACGCTCGCTTGAAGGTCAAGCTCACCTAAAGGCTTGAAGTTTGCCTGCACAAGGCAAACTCGCCTGACAGCTCGAAGCTCGCCTGTATAAGGCAAGCTCGCCTACAGGGTCACCGGCCCGCCTGTAGGGTTGCCAGCTCACCTAGCCTGTCAGCCACCCACTTGAAGTATAGGAACAGTCAAATCCCTTAATTTAAGGGATTGATTATCGTCATGACCTACATGAAAGAGGCCTTGGACCAGAGGCTGACATTCTTCTTTTGAGAAGAGCTTGGCATCTTCAAATTCTTATATCTTGGCCTTCTTTGGGATTGGATCTTTTAAGCTGACTAGGTCTTGAACTCTTGATCAAGATCAAACCTATTTGGCTCATTGGCCATCAGTTCTCTTAAGCTCTAATAGAACCGAGTCTGGCTCTTTGCAAACTCCTTGGCAATCAGCTTGTTCGTGATCTCGTTCGAATCCTCAACTGAAGAAGACCGAACTTTGAAATCTCGGCGTACTTAGGCTCCAAGCAATCAAGCAATTGCTTGGCCGTCGAACTCATCTAACTGAGCTTCTACTACGTACTAATGCTCCAACCGTAACTTCGATCAGATCATCCAAGGGAAGCAAACTTGGCACAAGCATCGAGGGAGGTGTCCTACCACTGCCAACGAACCCACATTAAATAAGGAGGGCCATTCCCTTCTCCTCTCTTATTAAACATTGATCATTAGTTTGTAATAAGCCATTATTATAAATATAAATGACCCCTCAAATGGGAAGTCAATTTTTACACCCAACAGAAGTCCTCTGTGATCGGATCTTGGCAATTCATTACCTTATTTCGGAAGCGCTTGACGAAATCATCGACCGTCTTTTCGTCTTCCTGTTTCTCCTCAAAGAGCGTCCTGGTTGATACCTCAGTGTCATCATCAAAGAAATTATCAAGGAATGAGCTTTCTATATCATCCCAATTGTTGATCCTTCTAGGCTTGAGATGGTTGTACCAATCAAAGGCAGGCCCGTGAAGGTGCCAATGAATGACCGGACCATCAAAGGTTCGTTGCCAGAGATTACTCCCAAGTGAGACTTGAAATAAATCAAGTGTTGAGTGAGAGAACCCTTCCCGTTGAATAGCGTAAAGTTGATTAGATTGTACTTCACCAGGTATGAGATTGAATCCCACTCTCTTAGATATAAACATGGAATGCTGGTCTTTTTTACCTTCTGAATGGATATCAAAGCATTGATTTTGCCCTCGAGGTCATTCATCTTCTCATCCTTGCTCGTATCCTTCCTTGGTCGATTTCGAGGAAGAACATCTCAGCCACCCCCAACATTATCATCATCGGTAGGACCATCCCTATGGTTGTTATCTTTAGTAGGGACACCCCCAGCGTTTTGGTCAACTTGAGGGTTATCTGCATCGAGGTGTTTGTCCATGTCTAAATCGCCACCTACCTGGTAGGCATTGTTGTGACGATTAGATTCACCGATTTGACCTAACAAAGCTTAGATCCGTCGGTCATGCTCTTCCTTCATCCGCAGCATAGTCAATTTCATTTCAAACTTGAAGTTCTCCTTCTGCTTAGCCAAAGCATCTTCAAGAATCTTGATCATTTCATCGGCATTAATTATGAAAGCCCCACGGGATTGCCTCGTGCTGGATGCAGTGGCGTCTAAAGGGATTGTAGAGCATGTGTCTGACACTTCATCATCTGAGGATAATCCTTTATTCATCCTCTGATAGTCCCTATGTCTAGTAGTCCCTGCGCGTAGCCGAGTTAGACGATGCGATATGAGGGGGTTAGAACTAGAAGGTCGAGTCGACTTTTCCTTATCAGCCATGTTAATTATGACTTTTGAAAGTTCATCATCTTAAATAGCTGATTGTTTCTTGCGAAAATGCCTTGGCTTGGTTTTTAACACTTCAGAGGAAAGCCTTTGGAATATCGAGACCCTCTGTGAAGCGGTCTTAAGGTAGCTACATGTTGATAATACTACCCTGATAATTTTGGTACACGAACAATGATAGTCCGTTTCCGGGTACTTCACTTTTGAGATTTATTCATACCCTCAGCCCGATAGTACAACTCATTGGCATGATCACCGGAGCAACGTATCGTGTACTGGCATAACTTCTCAGGTATAACATTATCATCGTCAGACGAATACATTTCCTTCTAGGGATATAACACTTAGTTAGCATCTTTAAGAGTCACACATTTGGAGCTACCCCTTTGTGAGTACGAGACCTTAACAGGCTCTTGGACTTCGACTCACAGTCCAATGCGGTCGGTTACTAGAATTTCCCTTTATGAGAAGGCTCCAAGTTGTTGCGAGGATGTGTGTGACCCCAAGCTTGATGAGTTGCTCGGGGTTCCTTTACAGGGCCCAAGCGTTCTTTGATCGAAACTCTGCCTTGATCCTCATGCAAAGGATCTAGACGTTCCTCCATTATCATTTTGAATCGGGGCAAGTCCGTGTTGCCGTGGAACTTCACCAAAGGTACAGGATTAGTCAGAATAGGAATGGAATTCACCAAAGTTGGAAAAATAAGGGCCGGACACCTCCTAGCTCGGCCTAGGCGTGGGTCACCTTGGGGTGACTCGCCAATGGACGGGTCAACTCTGGGTGACCCGCAAGCTGCCGGGTCACCTCAGGGTGACCCGCTGGCGGTCGGGTCACCTCGGGGTGACCCGCTGCTGTCCGGGTTACCTTGGTGTGACCCTCGCTTCGCGGTCTTTTCGACCATCATTTCGGATTTTGGCCTCCAAGTTTGATGCAGTCTTGGTTGTTTCTTGGCTATGTCCTTCTTCTGCATCTTTTGTGCCTTTTGCGTAAGAATTCACACATGCGCGAGTAGTACATGACATTTCTGGATGCATTCCTCAAGAGTTGAACATGTCCTTTTGACTTGGATCCATTCACTTGTTGATGATTTGAAGGAGGGGAAGTTTGCTCGCTGCTGGAACACTTGGTACCTTCTGAGTTTTAGATCTACATCATAGCAGATCCCGTCAAAAGGATCCAAAGCCATAGCAAATTGGCGCGTGAGGCGTTGACGTTGTATTTGGCGTGCCCTCTTTGATAGGGTTATCGTGACTCCAACGGCTATCTCCTTGATTGAGGAGTTTAGATCTGAAGCTTCAGTCATAGGGGTGTTGCAAGGTATGACCGCAGTGGTAACGGGAGCGTTGATCTTCTTATGGTTGCAAGGTGTGGAGGATCTAGAGGAGGAGGATGACAGATACTCCTCGAACTTGGCCTGGTCGAACTCGTACTCGATATCTACATCAACCGGGATCCGGATCCAAGGTTGCAACACATCAACCTTTGTAGAAAAGCTGTTAGCTCCCACTGTGGTCACCAGCGTGTTTGCATCGAAAATTGATTCCTTCATTGTTAATAAATCTGTTACTATCGTTTATCGATTATAAATTCAAAAGAAGAAAAAAGTCGATCTTTTTATAAGATCTTCTTACACAATGAATAAACAAATACAATCTCTTTAAAGCACATGCAACTGACGTTTATCACCCGCTACTTTGCGTGAGATCTTTGCCTGTGCTGGGGACACGTTAGTCCGTGGACCACCACAGATCAGATCTAGTTAACAGAAAAATTAATTAATGCTCTTGCTTTACAAAGGAAATAATCGTAAAAGTGATAATCTCAACCAAGCGAGATTACGACTCTTCTCGAGATCAAAATCAAGTTTGATCTGGAGGAAAGGGGGGAACGGGCCTCTGATCCTTCGAATATCTTCCTCTTTATGCTGAAGTTCGCCAAGACTACTAGCCCTCCTCTGAAATTCGTGCTCCACTCTTCGATTTGATAGCACCTCACCCTCTGATTTTAGATCATTCTAAATGAAGGCCCTAGGTTTGTATTTATAGGCTTCGGTTGTAGTGTTTTTGAATAAGAACTGATGATTTAACGTTATCCGCAGTTAACAACCGCTTAACTACATTCAGGGATAGTATCAAAGTAGTTGGGAGGCTCTGAAACAACCAAATCCTGAGTAATCCCGTCGAAAATGCATTTTTGGCTCAGAACTGTGTGAGCCACCATTTGGTGGCTAGGCCGCCGAGCCACAGGCTTTGGCCAAATCGTTTCAATGCGACTCAGCCACCAGTGATTTTTTCGGTTTATTCGGGTTGCACTTGCTTCATCGTTATGCCCATTTCGTCGTTTCGTTAACTTGTACGCTTTACCGATTCGCTTCATGCGTTTCATTAACTTGGACACGGTTGCTGAGCGCACGGCCCACTTGGAGGTGGCTGATGAGCGCGGACCACTTGGAGCTGGCCGGTGAATGCGCGAGCCATTTGGAGCTGGTTGGTGAGATAGCTTGTTTCTACATTATTAACGGTTCACCAATTTGCTTAATGCACTTGTCGGCATCAGATAATCCTCATTAACTTGGATAATAACACTCGTCATCTTCTCTGCATCTCGAGCTGTGTTTGGGGACCTATAGATAATTTTTGACACCTATAAAGCTAAGAGAATATTACTGTAGATAAGTCTTCCTTTGACAAAGGTGCTTTGTGCATCATTTATCAAATAGCCCATGACATTTTGTATTCTCCTAGCTAAAATTTTTGATATGATTTTATATATCAAATTGCAGCAAGAGATGAGACGAAAGTCAGAAGTAGTTCTTGGATTCAGAATTTTGGGGATCAATGTGATAGTTGTAGAGTTAAACGTACCAAGAAGCTTTCCCGAATTGAAGAATTCCTCCACAGCAAGATATAGATCACTATTAATAATATCCTAAGCTGATTTGAAGAAGGCTGCATTATAACCATCTGGACCTGGTGCTTTTGTTTCAGACATTGAGAACATAACATGCTTAATTTCATCCCTATTAACAGGAAGACTCAGGGTGTCATTTTGAGATGGAGATAGGATAGGACCATTAGAAATTACTTTCAAATCAGGTTTTGCAATCGTGGTAGCAGTGCCTAAGAGCCTATTATAATAATTAGTAAATTCCTTAATGATTTATGGCATATCAGTAATTCTGGATCCATCTTATATATTGATAAAACTCTGTTGCGATGCCTTTTGATTTTTATGATAGAATGGAAAAACTGAGTCCACTTATCACCATGCAAGCTCCAAGAGATATTAGCTTTTTGTTTGTAGAAGGAATTCTCACAATTAAGCAATCTGGTATACTTTTTGATACATTCTTTTTCCCTGATGATCAGGTTTGAATTGAGAAGATCAGGATTCATTTGTTTCTAAATGTCAAATAATTCATCTTTGGCTCTAAGAACTTGCTCACTAATATTCATAAAATGCTTCTTATTAAGCTCCTTTAGGATAGGCTTCAGGGACTTGAGCTTTGTGTGAAACTTATACGTATTGTATCCCCTAACATTTTGTTTCCAAACTGATTTAACAGCTAGAATAAATTCAGGGTGCTTGGTCCACATGTTGAAGAATCTAAATGACCTTTTGCCTTTAAAATTTTCTTCTCCAATAGTTAATAGTGTAGGGGAATGATCAGAGTAGCTTGACATTAAAAATTCAACTTGACTAGAAGTGTAATGATGTATCTGTAGGATCTGAAATAGATACACTATAACACTAGGGGGGTGAATAGTGTTCTTTTAAAATTTATGCAAAGTAGATAATAAATTGTAATAAAGAATGGCAACAATCTCAGAAAATCATAATCACAAACAAGATATTTTATACTGGTTCCACCAATCCGGTGTACATCCAGTCACCAAGCAAACCCCGCTTGAGATTTCCACTATAATTTTGAAACAAGTACAAAATTAAAATCAAACCTGACCAATTTATAAGTCCCTGTAAATTACAACACCAATTGACAAAACTTTGCCAATTGCACACCAATCTCTAGACCAAGAGATTAACCTCTCCCAAACCGAGAGAACTTTCCTTGAATCAAACAACTCAATTCCTATAAGCCTTGATTTATAGTGTTGTGTAGCAGTAGCTTAGGAATAATTTTAATCTCTAAAAATTGCCTAATTAATAAGTATTTTAAATGAGGATCAAAGACAATTTTAGAAACAATCTTTTTAGCAAAATCTAAATTTTTGACTCTTGAAAATGCACAAAGATCAAAGCTTATGGGTATCTATACATGTTGCATTTTTCTGAACATATAACCTTTATATAGCCCTTGAAAAGACAAAATTTTTAAACTTTAAAAACGTTTAAAAACGGCTATAAACTGTCACTAATTCAAATTCTGGAAAAACTATATCTGTAGTCGACTATAAGACACAGCAGTCGACTACACCGAGTCTAAACAGACTTTGTGAAGTCAGAAAATTTCTAAGTAGTCGACTATAATGGTCATTAGTCGACTATACTATAATCAAACAGAAATTTGATAGAAACTTGAAAAACAAATTTTGCCTTCAGTAGTCGACTATAAAGGCGATTAGTCGACTACACTGTAAACTAACAGAAACTTATATTTCAGTCATACGCTTGAGTAGTCGACTACTATTCTAATTAGTCGACTATAATGTAAACTAACAGAAACTTATATTTCAGGCATAGGCTTGAATAGTCGACTACTATTCTAATTAGTCGACTACTAAGGATTAAAAATGATATAAATTAAATGTTTTGACGTTTAATTATTAACTATAAACTCTAATGGTTAACATAAGGGATTTCTATAGTTAACCAACACACTAAGTATGTGTTAGTGTGTTCTAATTTCTATGTTATGTATGTGTGAGTGATCTAGCCTTGTACAATATTTCCAAGTAAAGAAAAATATAAAAACAATTACATTGATGTATATGTTCTTCATCTTTTTTACTTCATAATGCCTTGAACTCATCTTGTACTTGTTCATATTTGATATTAAAATATGCATATAAATGTTAGTGTATTTGTATAACACACATAGTATAAATTATTATCATCAAAATAATATCTTGGAGACATGATATTCAACAGTATCCAATCTTCATTCACCCAAATTCTATCAAGTCTAGACCAAATCCTTGTTTCAGCCTCTTGCTTATTGCACCAGGTATAGAAACATCCTATTGCCTTGAGATGAACTAATTTACTAGAGCTAATAAAATTTTGAAAGTAAATGGTATCAAAGTCAGATACTAGTGCACCTCCCAATTTCTCTTCATTGCTCAATATAGCATTGAAATTCCCACCAACTAATTAACCAAGGACTATTTTGGTTAAACGTCAGCAATTCTTGCCATAGAACTTTCCTTTCATCCATTTGATTTTGAGCATAAACAACTGTGGTTACACAAGAAAGCTCACCATCTTTAGATTCAACAGAACAAGTCATGTGCTGCTTAGAGGAAAATAAGACTTGAATTAAGAGGATTTCATTGTCCCAGAGAATCCAAATCCTGCCATTGCTTGCTTCTGAAAAGTTTGAAATCCATTCCCAGTTTTTTGCCACTTTCTTTGCAATGGACTGCATTTTATTCCCGTCAACTTTGGTTTCTAAAAGAGCTAGAAAATAAAGCTTGTATTCATTAATAAAATGCTTGACTATTTATTAAACCCTCTGATATTCCAAAAGGCCAAATGCATTATTGGGAAATACGTCTCCTATCAATACAAGAGGGGTCAAATTCTAGCTGTTGATCTAGTATAGAGAACTGAGAAGTTTGAATGCAAGAGGCTCTAATAATACTATCTTTGAACCTTCTCCCTGTATTAGCCCTATTAACACTTGTGAAACTAGTTGTATTTATAGTAGGAGAGTAATGAAAATGATTTGCAGTTGCAGATTTGCTATTACTGTTTCCTGCATTCTGGCGTGCATGTTTATCAGAACCTAAAATACTTTTACTGGATTGTCCAATGAAGACATCTCTATCAGAATGGTCTAGCTGAACAAAATTTTAATTTGCATTTGAATCATCTCCATACTGATTTTGAATTGTAATATTTTCCCCAGAATCACTAACATTTCTCTCCCTGTGCATGTTTTTCAGACATTTGTCCAGTTTGTTCAATATTGATGCCTCCAGACTGAGTACTTCTAAAATCCTGCCCAGGTTGTCCAGTATTAACTACTATTTCAATATTCTCTTCTTGTACAACATGTACACCATTTCCAGGCTTTAAAATCTACACAATCTCCTTCTGTCTGTTGACAGTAATCCATTTCTTTTTAAAATTTTGCCTTCTGTAATATTCTGTTTTATGACCAACCAAGTTACACAAAGAGCACCATCTTGGTTTGAGTTCATATATAACTTTTTAAAGTTACTGCTCTCACTCATCATAATACTATTAGAATTTATTTTCAAAGATTATATGATGAGTATGCAGCTAGATATGGTGTAAGTACACATCAGTTTATAGCTTCTGCTTCTACGAGTTCAAGTCGGGGCAAATGTATAAGTTTTGATAGGGAATTAATGGTAGCTGAGCTAGCTGGTGGATCTGCACTTGGATCATCAACGGAAGTTTCTGAAATTGATCAATATTTAACTGCATATTTAGTTAAATGTCAAAATAATAGTTTCGATATTTTACAATTGTGGAAAGTATATAGAGCAGTTTCATATCCTATACTTTCCATCATGACTCGTGACTTACTAATAATGCAGGTTTCCACGGTAGCTTTGGTATCTGCATTCAGCACAGCAGGACGTTTGATCGACGATCACAGGACATCATTGGATCCGTATACCATACATGCAGTAATTTGCCTATAAGATTGGTGGAGGTACAAGAAGAGAACACAAGTCATCGATCGGATGACTAGTATTGAAGATAAATTTGAAGAGTTGGGACTAGCAGATAGAGATAAAGAGTAGAGATTATTCATCAGTTTATAATTTTTATTTCTTAGATGAAAATTTGTAATAAATTATTTTAAAAAAGTTACAAATGATAGTAATATAGAAGAGTAGGTACCAACCTAGTTGGGATGTATTCATCTATTGTGATGCGACAGATTCCAAAATAAATTTATAATTATAGATGATTAACTGATTATTAATAAAGAAGTTATTTTTATCATTTTAATTTCTGATTTTTTGTATTTGTAAATTATATAATTACAAGTGATTAATAATATGATTGTTTTTATCAAAATTTTGTTTAATTTTTTGCTATGTATTCTTGAAAGTAAAAAAATTAAAAATTTTAAAATAAAAATAAAAAACCAGGCCGGCCCGGTGCCTGGCTTGCTCAGGCCGGGGCCCCGGTTTTGCCCGGCCCAGGCCCGGTTTTCCGGGCTGGGCCGGCTCGTTTGGACTGGCCTAATGCAGCTATGAACAATGCATAGTTATAGTACTAACCTCAGTTGTGTTCGTATAGATAGTAAAAATTAGTTGATTGCATTCATATCCATGTTCTTATCGGTGAGCAGCAAATGGATATGAATTTGTAAATATTATTTATCTGACCAATATCCCATCTGTTTTCACCCCTGTTACATCACTATTGTAATTACATATCAAAATGCATTATATATCAAACAAGCGTCAATTTTTCCCATCCTGTGCAACAAATCACAAGCGTTGTGCATTTCGGATGCACATTATTCATAAATGACGATCTAAAAGAACACAGAAAAGTTAGAGACCTGCTCCTTGCTTAGTCGGATGTGCATGTAAAGGTAGTAAGATAATATATATAACCAAGTCATTACAACTTCTTTTCTTCTGTATTGTCTTCCTATATTTGTATAAAGTCTGTAGAAATAAGATCATGTCAATTATTTTTAAATTAGTTACTTTCCTTTCTTTACTGCATACAGACAACATATATAGAAATGGTTCAAGAGATTGAGATTCACGTGGTTAACTTTTTATCACAAGCTTTTGTCAGGATATCCTACACCATCCAATAAAATATATAGAAATGGTTCAAGAGATTGAGATTCACCTGTTCGTTTATTTCCTAAAAACTAAGAAATGGAAATGGAAAAGGTGAAAATCTCAAAATAATACATTTTTTCATTTTCATCCCTAAAACTCACCCACAACATCCAATAAAATATTATTTTTATCCAATAACTCATCCACCATCTAATAAAATATTATTTTCATCTAACCACTCATCCACCACATCTAATAAAATATTATTTTCATCTAACCACTCATCCATCACATCTAATAAAATATTATTTTCATCTAACCACTCATCCATCACATCTAATAAAATATTATTTTCATCCAAACATCACTCAACTCATCTCTTTTCATCATTTCAAATCACTCACATCATCGAATAAAATATTATAACAATTCACCTCATCTCATTAACATTTCATTTCTTTGATTTTATTCCAAAAAGCTGTGAAAACACTTTTCTTAATCTTTCTTCACATCACCCAATAATACAATGATAACTCATCTCATCTCATTTCATTTCTTATTTTTTAGAATGAACCAAACAAAAGAAAACAACAAAACTACAGGAAATAGGTTTCTTATAATTCATTTCCTTATTTTTTTGGCCAACCGAACAACATCAAAACTAGTTTTCTTAAAAAATCACTCACATCATCCAATAATAATGTGACAAATCATCTCATCTCATCTCCATTTCTTTGATTTCCTTTTTTTTAGCCAACCAAACAATTCAAAAACCTATTTTTCTTAAAAATAGTTTTCTATTTCTTTGATTTCCCATTTTTTAAGGCAAACGAACAGGCCCTAAGGCAACCCTACGGACACTCCATCGTTGTAACTCTTCCTTTGATATATAAGTGGGTAAATTACACTACAACCCCCAAGAACTTTCAGAATTTTGCCACAAACCCCAATAACTTTCAAAACCACACTAAACCCTAATTGCTTTTGGATTTGCAGAAAATTCCCAATGTATAAATTTCTTCAATTTGCACATAAATCCCGTAATTGAAATCCAAATGCAACATAAAAAGACATTCTGAAAGTTATTGGGGGTAGTGTAACTTACCCGAAACATTATGAGAGGGTTTTCTACAAAAGTTACCGGGAGTTTAGTACAATTTTAAAAGTTATTGGGAGTTCACTGCAAAATGCTAAATGTTACTGGGCT
The DNA here is from genome assembly GCA_022839385.1 of Asparagus kiusianus. Lineage (NCBI taxonomy): Eukaryota > Viridiplantae > Streptophyta > Magnoliopsida > Asparagales > Asparagaceae > Asparagus > Asparagus kiusianus. The sequence continues at coordinate 788,042 of BQKN01000834.1, forward strand.
TTATCAGTGTAATTTATCCTAAATATTAGTTGCATCTCCTTCTCTCACCCTAATTTGGATAATTAGTTTGATCATGCTCTATTCTTTGCCATAATTATATTAACGACTTTCAATTGGTTAAATTATTTGGTAGAAAATTACGACCGTTTCTGCTTTTTAGAAAAATCAATTTCACTTCATGAAACTTCACAAAAACCTTCTAATCTATTTATATAAAAAATAGGAGGTTCTTCAATCAAAATATTTCAACTGAGAATTTATAATCATATATATGAGAGATTTTAACCCAAAAAAAGAGTTCATCAGGCCCTTCACGATATTTTGACTACCAACATGATTATTTACATAGGATGCCTTCTTTTAAGGTATGCAATTATATCCACATCTTAAGCGATATTTACCTTGCTTTCTTAATGTATGCTTGTGTGTTGGCTGCACTGATCTGCGGCAAAAACAAGTTTGTGGTTGAGCTCATAATCATAAGTCTTTTTCTTGTTCTCAAGGATTTTCTTTCCCATGAGAAATCTAGCTCCTATGTATATGGCCCTTAGGACAAACATCATATTTTTGTGGTTAGCTCAGCATTTTTCTTGTAACATACAATATTTTACACCATATGTCGACAAACCAACACCAAAGATTGAAACTTTGACCTCCAAGAGATATATGCAGCATACTCAATGAAAACAAGCAAAATGCCAATTCTCAAGAGTAACTTGCACTCCAATTATGATCTTCAAAAAAGGGTTACATGCATTCCTACAAAAGATCTTCCTTTCATTAGCTAGCTAGGATAATTCGTCCGCATAGATACATAACTATAATATCTGACGTACTTTCTAACAATTGCCATAGTAGTCTATGGTTCTTGCTTCAATCCTCCTTTGCTTGTTAACCCTAGCAATGAAGTCTTCAACCCTCTTGTTCAATTCATCTAAGCCCCCATTGAGATCACCCTCTTCCACCTCTTCATATTTACTCTCTTCTCTGTCTTCTAGTACTACATCCTTCTTTACTGCATTCTCGCTAATGTTTAACCTTTGGAGGCTCTTGTTCCGGCTAACATACTCATCATAGATATCATAAGAAGGAGAAGGGATTGAGAGCTTAGACTGGCCGAAAAGAACGATAACGATAATATTGAAAATGACGAAGAGGCACTTGGTATCGACAATCACCACGAGAAGAGTCTTGAGGAGGGAGAAGGTGAAGGGGAGCCAAAGAGGGCTTGAGAGAAATAGGCCAAGGAAAATTGTTGCCAGAAAGAACTTGAGGAGGTCTTGGAGGAGCTTTGTTGTCTTTGATCTTCTATGGCATTTCATGGCTTTGAGCTTCTCTATCATTATAGGATCCATGAAGAAGTGACGAATGAATTAGCTTTCAGAGTTGGAGGTGTAATTGATGAGATAGAAGTTAGAATATAATTAGAAAAATGAGGTTTAAATAAGAAGGGAAAGAAAATGCATTGGCTTAGCGTGATCCCCCCTTTTAAAAAGACTGCAGAGACTATTGGAGGCTTCTTTTGCTTTTTCTTTCTTTTCTTCACCACTTGTTTGATGTGGTGATATTGGCCTTTTTATGGATTCTTAACCATGTGGAAGAAACCACAAAAATCTTGCAAATTTTCTTATGGTTAAGGAATAGCAAGGGAAGTTAACATAATAATTAGGACATGTGATCAATACAATTACTTCACTTGTCACAGGAACCCAAATATCACACACACACATATGAACGTTTAATTATTTCAACTGCAAGCATATGTATAAGAATCTTTGTCACCCATTGTAGCTTTCTTTAAATTTAGGGGCTGTTTGGTTCGTTTCCTAGATATAGGGAAATACAGTTCCATGTAAAAAAACTCAAGTTTTGAGTTTTTCAAACTTTTTCAAGAAATAGATTGTTTTGGTTTGGTTCACACATAAAATAAGGTGGGAAACCAATGTATGTATTTTTTTGTGTTTGGTTTGTATGGAAAAAAGGAAAAACTTTTGTTGATTTGATATTTTCCACTTTTCTTGTGTTTGTTTGGTTTTAAAGTGTGTAGGGAAAAGTGTATATGGTCACCATGGTAAGATTATCCCCCACTAAATTAAGATAAATTTATTTATGATCGTTATGTGAAGTAATCTTAACAAAATAAAAGTATGAATATAACATGAATAAATAGTAAATTAACGAATTCATTATAAATATCTGTTTGTCTTAAAAAATCATACGAAACCTGGAATAACATGATTCAATTGCTATAAATTATGTACCTGATTTGACCTGAAATATACCTGTTTGAGATGAAAAAAATCACACGAATCATGTTTTCGAAGAAAAAATAAACGATACATGTAATACATTAATTATTCATAATTTTATGAAATACGTACCTGAATTAGCCAGAAATTCTTATGAAACCTATAAAAAAATATATAATCTGATTAACTACAAATATGTATATACCATAGCAAATCACATCAAACCTGTAAATACCAAACATGTACGTAATAGCTGAGGGCTCAGAATCTAGTCAATATCATTATTGTCACCCATCCAGTGCAATATCAATAGATATATTGTAGGTTGCTAATCTCAAAAATTTTGACAATCATCACAACCTAAGCAAAACTACATGTACACGAGAAAATACCAACATGGAAGCTCGACGACGAGCACAAATAGCAACCAAAAACCCAACGACATAGAACTAAACAAGCTTGAATCAACATAGTAAAAAAAACAGACACGAGAGCTTGATGACGAGCATAAAAAGCAACCAAAATCCCAACAACATAGAGCTAAATAAGCTTGAAGGAACATAGTAACAAAAAAGCCACAAGAGCTCGATGACAAGCACAAATAGCAACCACAAAACCCAACAACATAGAGCTAAACAAGC
>BQKN01000834.1:790941-818305 GCA_022839385.1 Asparagus kiusianus
CACAAATAGCAACCACAAAACCCAACAACATAGAGCTAAACAAGCTCAAAGTAGCAAAGTAACAAAAAACAGCCACGGGAACTCGGCAACGAGCACAAATAGCACACAAAAACCCAACAACATAGAGCTAAACAAGCTCGAAGCAGCATAATAACAAAAAACGGCCACGAAGCCCAACAACATAGAGCTAAACAAGCTCAAATCAGCAAAGTAACAAAAAACAGCCACGGGAGCTCGACGAGGAGCACAGATAGCACACAAAAACCCAACAACATAGAGCTAAACAAGCTCCAAGCAGCATAGTAACAAAAAATAACCACGGGAGCTTGACGATGAGCATATATAGCAACCACAAAACCCAACAACATATAGCTAAACAAGCTCGAAACAGCAAAGTAACAAAAAACATCTACGAGAGCTCGAAGACGAGTACAAATAGCACACAAAAACCCAACAACATAGAGCTAAACAAGCTCGAATCAGCATAGTAACAAAAAACAACCACTCAAGCTTGACGACGACCACAAATAGGACACAAAAGCCCAACAACATAGAGCTAAACAAGCTTGAAGTAGCAAAGTGACAAAAAATAACCACGAGAAACACCCACCAGCCATCCAACAATACTAACCAACCAACCAACCAACACACCAACCACTAATTAGGAAACACCAACCAGCCAATGAACCAGAAAACACTCACCAGCCATCCATGAACACCAACCAACCAACCAACCAACCAACCAACAAAAACACCAACCAACCAACAACACCAACCGCCGACTAGGAAACACCAACCGGCCAATGAACTAGGAAACACCCACCATCCATCCATGAACACCAACCAACCAACAACACCAACCAACAATCCCAAGCACATGTAATCAGCATCAAATTTTAGCAAAGATTAGAGGACAATATGAAAAGGAACACCAACCGGCCAACCAACAACACTAACCAACCGACAAACAACATCAAGTAATCAGCTGCTTGCTACATATTATGGATTAAGGCTTAAATTTTGGTCAATATCATCATTGTTAGCCATTCAATACAATATCAATAGATATTGCATGTTGCTAATCTCAGAAATTTTGACAATCATCATAGCCTAAAAGTAAAAATGACACAAAATTAAACTCAGAGCATGACAACCGAATACCTTAATAACCCACAGCAATAGCCATCCAATACGCATATACATTATAGGTTGCTTGCCGCTCAGATAATTTTATCAGTTGTCATGTTTGTATGGTGACTTATAAAGTTCCTGCATTCACAATTTCAATATAAAAGTTAGTATTCTACAACATCCACATCATGAAAGGTAAATATTACAATATGGAGGCATATAAATACTTACTACATATTACAATAATATGTTCCATCATTGTAATGTTCCACAAACACAAAAATAACATTCCTACGAGTAGTTGCCTAAATTAAACAATAATAGTCTTTCACCAAAAGTGAATTTCACAAGTATGTTAGAAGTGAGAATCACAAAATACCACGTACACACATATTCTAACAGACTTCAACCCTCTGTTGAGAAAGACATCAATCATCTCTTTTTGACTAACCGGAGATATACCCATAAATAGTCTTGCTTCATGCTCATTCAAAAATAGGTGACGATAGTATGTATCTACCTTAGCATTACTAAAGTCTTGTAAATGAGCATATAGGATCAGGGATAACTACTCGGTCCAATGCATATTTACACATTTCATGCTAGCGCTTAATACATCTATCTTATCCACCATTTTTAGCTTGGGCTCATTATTTAGGTTGGTCCTACGAACCTTACCCTTACCAACACATGCATTTGCCTTAGAACTTGATATGACGGGTGCTTCCTTAGGCGGAGGAGTGTCCTCGTCATCTAAAATGTGTACTTGAGGGGATTGTGAGGCAATTCCATATTTAAAGTAAAGTTTTATATAATTACTATCATAGATTTTCAATCAATGTGGTTTGTGGTCAAGATAATATATCTTGGAGAATCCTATCATTTTGTAGACCCCTCCTAACCTGCTAAAACATATGTGAACAGTTTGTTTGGGGTGCAAGCTGCAAGCACATTCTGTGTAACACCTTTGCGGCCTCGAAATCGTGCAACATGATTAATCGGAAGCATTGTATCAACATGAGTCTCATCTATCATACTAATATAATCCTATAATACTTGAATCAAATTACTAAGTTATCATTTATTTTCATTGATTATACATGTAAATGTGCTTAAAGTGTAGATATATCTTGAAATAAGGGTAGTATAGCTGGTTGTTAACGATCTCTTGGATAATCTCATTGGGGGCTTGTTCTAAGTAGTGTCCACACAAGCAAATAATTGCTTATAATACCTTGTTGAAATATCTACTGATTGTCTCCCCTGATCCTCTAAAATGAGATCTGGCAATGTAATTTTTAGACTTATGACCCAAAATGTTCAGTGTCAAGATAAATTGTTCTTTCACTGTTACATTTCTTGAGTCTGTTAGCAGTCTATTGTTCCTTATTATATTCACTAGTTTAACAAAAGCACCACTCCGAATTCTAATATAATTTATGCAACTATCACTAAAACCATTATAAATACGCTTTATGTGTTCAATTCTAGTCCTCTCTAGTCTTTTCTTTTCCTCACTTTGACCACTACGAATTGATTTACGTCTAACTTACATTCTCCTTATGGCCGTAATTATTATAATAAAAACGGATAGTGCAGCACCTTGAACCATATTAACAATACTATGTTCATTAGTACAATCTCTATCACCATCCATCTACGATACAAAAATCATTATCCAGTTAGAAACTAAGTAGAATTCTAACAAAACCTGAATGAATTGTAATTTACAAAAATTAATGACAAACTAAGTAGAATTCTAAACAAGCTATCGAGACCCAAAAATACTGTAGATCCAAATCCCTCATGAATTCAACGTCCTCCTTTCTTTCTAAAAATTCAATCACTATCTACCAATATTTCATCTTTGTTAGCAAAACTAATAATGAAAAATCACTAATATGGCTATAAAAATTCTAGATCCATCACACAAGATCCCAAAAAAGTTAAACCTAGGAAGATTAAATACTCAGAATCTAATGCTTACGCATCAAAATAAAATAAAATACTATCAATAATTCTCAATAAAACATAGAAATAACTAAGAAGTGGAGAGATTTAGACTCACAGTTGAAGAGAAAAGGGACAGAGGTTCTTTGGCGATTGATCGAACGTGGCTGTATGTAGTGATTTCCCTAAATCGAAGAAAATTTGACTTAAATATGACAGAAACCGACAAAAACTGAAGAAATTTGATAAAATCCCCAGCTTTCGTAGATCCGACGCGCGAACAGGGAAGGAATGGCGGGACTTGGCGGTAACCCTGGACAACCAATAATTTTCCCAAAAATATTGCAGATCTGACAAAACGACGCCACATATGGGTTTTCTGAGGTTTTCTGCTCATTTTAGGAGGAAATCGCGACGAACGATTTGGCTGAGGTGGAGGAGTTTTCCGCCGCTGGAAACCGTAGAACCCACTGTGAACCAAAGCCATACAAAGAAAGTGAAGAAATTGAAATGTTCGAGGTGGACGTGGTGTCAGGGGAGGGAATGGGTTTCGGGGCTTTTTTTCGAACCAAACAGTCCTTTAGTGGAAACCCATTTCTGGGCTTGATATCAAGTCCAGAGCGGATTTTTTTCTTCCGCATGTTTCTTTTCGTGGGTTTGGTTCGTTAGGGTTGATGAGGGAATAACACGGTGTGAACTCCTCCACCTTAGATTTTTTTTCTCTCTCCGGTTTCCATCCCCAACAGAGAGAAATTGAGGAAAACCATAGTCGTCTCTGACAATTGCTCGTTGGTTTCTCTTGTTGATATTTTTGTGGACGCTAGGGTTACCTCCCTTGCCTCTCTCATCCCACCAGAAATCTCTTATGGCTTTCTCCATCACTGTTTTCTTGTCCCACGGCCTTCTTCGGCTTCTTCATCGCTGATAATTACCACTGTTTTCTTGTCTCACAGCCTTCTTCAGCTTCTTCGTCACTGATAATTGCTCGTGAGTTTCCTAAACTTCAAAAAACTTTTCTTTAAATTATCTATTTTATGGTGAGGGTGAGGATGTTGAGATGTTGAATGTTGAAATCTAAAATTTCTTCGTCACTGATAATTGTCTTTCACCTTATTCCTCGGCTTCTTCGTCGCTGATAACTGCTTTTTTACCCGAAATTGCTTAGGGTTATTCATGAATTGGCTTGATTGAGGAAGAAGGGGGCTTATTCCTGAATTGTTTTTGGGTTATGATGATGAGATCTGAAATGTCAGTGAATGTAACTGCTTGGGGTTGTTTTTGTTGGCCTTTTTGTTTTGATGATGTAATTACAAATAATTTACAACTAATATTATTTGTCTAGTGTTTGTGTTTTTTTATCTATTGTAGACAATTAATGTGTTGGAGGTTGGATAGAATCGAGCATTCACGATCATATCTATTGGAGGTTGGCGGAATAGTGGAATGAAGCCTATGCATACTAGTTAAGATCCAAGTTCAAGCTTCATCCATGTTTACCAATACAAGCTACAATAAAAATCAACTAAGCTTGGGTAAATTAGTTTAGGTTTTATATTATATGTGTTGATACTTTAAGCTCAATTATATACACACATACACGTTTTGATTTCATAGCTTTCAAGTTTAAATATGAAAAAATTACACTTATCTATATACATACATACATGTTTCATATTTATCATTTTTAGTTTATTCATTTTGTAACTTATCCACATAGAAAATAAGTTTTTGTAAACCATAGATTTATTCACATATTTATTTATGAATAAGTTATTTTTGGTATACCTATATAGATATGAAACAATATATATCTTCATATATACATTTATGTGTTTCATATTCTATTGAATTTGCAAAATTATATGTTTATGGATTGAAGAATTGTTTATACTATTTTCATATCTTGTATAAGTCTATAAATCCATTCAAAATATTTTAGGAGTTTGTGTAAGCCATTTTGGCAAAATCATGTGTTTTCGAGATTTTGTATTTTAAGCGATTTTGTAAAATGATGAGATTTCACAAATAGGAAGTGCTTTTTAAAAACCAATTTTCGTAACATGTTCTTTTTCATGTTTACAAGCATTCTCCAAAGTTTTATATTTTTTGGATTTTATTTGCTAGTTTTAAAGACGTGTTTAAAATTAGATTTTCAACAAACATATGCATATCTGATATGTTGGTTCGCGGTCGACCGTCATGGTCGTCGCGGTCGACCACAAAAAAGTCCAGATAGCAATCTCTGGATTTCAGCTCTTCATGGTCGATCGGACCTGGTACTGCGGTCGATCGCCAGTATGACCGTTGCACAGTAACGACTAGTTTCCAGTTTTGTTTTTGTGTGAGTTTTTGGTCATTTTCTTTGGGTTTTTGCTGTTGTGTTGTGTTGGTATATATACCCCTCAGTATTAAACTCTCCCACCAACCAAGGGAATATTTTTAACAAGTTTTAGAGAGTTTTAAGTTTGTGTTTATGTGTGTTTAAAGGTGTTTAAGCCTTGTTTACAAGTTTGGTTTTGTAAAGAGATTTTCACAAGAGCTAGAGGAGATCATCCATTCCTTGTTTGGGCTTTAATTCTATCTCTCTCTCTCTCTCTCTCTCTCTCTCTCTCTCTTGATCTATAGAGAAGTTTTTCTAAACTCAATCTAGCTTTACATTTATATATTTATTTGATTATCATTTTATTAAGCTAAAGTTTATATTGAGTTTAGTTTTGATTTATTCTTTTTGTTACACACACCCACTTGAGCTTTTAGTATTTTCATACATAGTATATTTGGGGTTGTGAGTTTGTAACATTGAGTTGAGCTTAATTGAGTTCTTATCCATATTAGAGAACCAATTTATATTCAAGATTTAATTGTGAGATACACTTTGTAATACACTTGTACACCAAGAGGAATGTGTAGTGAGGACGGGGTCGATTCAAAGAATAGTGGCGTCGGTAGTAAAGCCTAGAGAGAGGTAGTAAATCCGAGCACTTGATGAGGAGGACATGGGCTAGGCCAACACTTAGAGGGTGTAAAGTGTGATTGCAAGAGTGTGGATTATAAAGTTTTTGGTGAACTAAAAAACCAAGATTGTGAGGTGTAAATGTTTTGGGTGAACGTTGAAAACTCATTGTGATAGTGGATTTCTCCTCGGAAGTGGGGAGTGGGGACGTAGGTCAGAGGACTGAACCTCGTGAACATCTCCATGTGTTTGTGTTGATTGTTTGTGATTGAATCTATTACAACTTTAATCGTTTACAATAAACTCAAATAAAAAGTTGATCTTTTTATAAGATCTTCTTATACAATAAAAATACAAAAGATACAACTCTTGTCAAACAGCACAACGGACGTTTATCACCTGCTGCTTGCATAAGAGCTTTGCCTGTGCCGGGGACGTTAATATCCGTGGACCGTCGCGGATCAGATCCGGTTGACAGATTGATGATCAAAGCTCTTACTTCACGAAGGAAGTAATTGCTACAGCGATGATCTCAACCAAACGAGATCACGGCTCTTCTCGAGATTTAAGACTAAGCTTAAATCCGGAGGAATAGAGGACGGGTCTCAGATCTCTCGAACTCCACTCTTTATGCACAGGAGATCACCGAGATATGCTAACCCTTGCTGTAAATTCGTGGCTCCACTCTCCAATTCGACAGCGTTTCGCCCTCTTGATGTCCAGCCCTCAGAAATGAGCACCCGGGCTCGTATTTATAAGCTTCGGAATCATGTATTTGGATAAGAATGAGGGATTCCTCTTTATCTTCAGTTAAGAACTGATTAACCATAGTATCAGATCAGTTAGGACGCTCAGGAACAAACAAATCCCGCGAGAATCCGTCAAAACCTAAAAAAATCATACTTTGGGATCGAAACTAGCCAAGACGTCACCCGTGGCTCGGCCCATGGCCGGCCACTGGCCTGGCCGAGTCGTTTTGACGCGACTCGGCCGCCAGGGACTATCTTGGTTTTCCAAGGTTTGACTTGTTCCGTCTTTTACGTGTATTTCATCGTTTCATTGACTTGTACGCTGTTTTGGTAGCCGATAAGCATGCGGGCTACTTGGTGGTGGTCGGTGAGCATGCGGGCTACTTAGTTCGTCGATTTGGTGGCTAATGGGCGTGCGGGCCACTGGATGGTGGCCGGTGAGCACGTAGGCCACTTGGATTGCCAATTTGGTAGCTGATGAGCACGCGGGCCACTTGGTGGTGGCCGGTGAGCGTGCGGGCCATGTCATTAATAGTTCGTTGATTCGCTGGTCGGCATCAGATAATCCTCTTTGACTTAGATAATGGCGTTCATCACATTCTCTATATCTCGAGCTGCGTCTGGATACCTATAGGTATTTTTAGACGCCTATAGATACCCCCTCTAAACTATTTTAGGCTCATTCTTTTATAGAGGAGTCTGGGATGCTTTGGATATGATAGGCCCCCCACCTTCAGTAGGTGTCGAAGGACCTGTGAACTACTTCAATTCTTAACTTCTTCAGCCTTCAGTCTATTCAGTATTTTGTTGAATATGTGAAGTTCTTCCGGTGCTGTGTTTATCGTCTGACCGTTGTCGAAATCTTGGATTGAAGTTGGTGAGTTAGTTTTGGCTCGTGTCATTGAATTGACTTTGAACTGATTATCTTCGTTGCAACGCGTTGACCGGCATTGACCTAGGGCTACGCATTGATCGACGCTAGCCTTAGGGTTTTGTAGCGATCGGCGTTGACTTTCATCAAAACGATTGACCGACGTTAACACAGTTTATACTCGTACATTTGCTGGAGTCTACACAGTTTAAGCTCTTAAGGCGTTGGAGCGTGACGGTCCCAAATGTTGGGGCTACAGGACCAACTATTAAAGCTGATTCATCTGCATGTGTGGATCTTATCCCGAATTTGTTGTATGTCCAAGTCACGAGACCAACTAATGGGGCTGGTGTGTCAGTGACTTTCGCGTATATAGGATTTTTGGCAAACCCTCAGCCATCAACAGGTTTGATGAGCCTTTACCGACTACCGTTTGAGTCGGACTAGCATGCGGATTTTTAAATCCGTTCCATATGTAATGTTATGCTAAAAGAGTTAACTCTTTTAGTGCTATGATATTGAATATGTAGAATTCGTCTTTCTCACGTGAAAAGACTAAACGACGATGCGTGTTAGGCGTAGACTTTAAGGTTTTTGGTAAACCTTCAGCCTTCAACGGGTTTGACGTGTCTTTACCAATTACCGTTTGAATCGGGCTTGCATGCAGATTGTTTAAGTGTGTTCCGCATGTGACGTTGTGCTAAGAGAGTCAACTCTCTTTGTACTACGACATTGAATACGTAGACTTCGTTTTTCTTACGGGAATAGACTTCCCGGCAACGTGTGTCTGGCGCTGACTTATCCCTACTTAAGCTTCAGGATAAAATTCCCCAGACTTGGACTCTGGTGTCTTCTTCAATCGGTGAAAAACTAAACCGGTAACACGTATTAGGCGTTGACTTATCCCTGCTCAAGATTCGGGATAAGATTACCCGTGCGTGTGAAGCATGGATTTTGACGTTATGAATAACGACCTGCCACAATGTCGAATATGTGGGCTTTTGTTCTTTTTATAGTTAAGAACTAACCGGCAACGCGTGTTAGGCATTGACTTATCCCTGCTCAGGATTCGAGATAAAATTACCCGTGTGTGTGAAGCACGGATTTTTGCGTTATGAATAACAACATGATATAATGTCGAATATGTAGGCTTTTGTTCTTTTTACGGTTAAGAACTAACCGGCAACGCGTGTTAAGCATTGACTTATCACTGCTTAGGATTCGGGATAAAATTCCCCATGCGTATAAGGCACAGATTTTAGGAGTTGAAAAGTGATGCCTTCTCTTGGGGCAAAGACGAACCCGATACGGGACAGGAAAAATTTTATATTCTATCTCCCAAAGCTAGAGAGGAAGAATTTTATATTCTGTCTCCGATTACAAAAGGAAACTCAAAGTGGGATTTCTACTTCAAGAATCCGGGAAGGTGAAACTAAGAGTGGGATCTCTACTCCGAGAATCAAAAAGATTCGGATAACCCTAACTGTCGGAAGGTTTGATTACCGAACTAAAGATGGATTTCTTGTTTATCGAGAGTGAATTGTGGTTTTGACATTAACTGTAGGAAGGTTTGGCCAAGCGGGAGTTTGAGGTGATCCTAACTGTAGGAAGGTTTGATCACTCGATTTGAAAATGGACCTCTCGTTCATCAGAGGAATCGAAAGGGGATTTTGGTTTTGGCCCTAACTGTAGGAAGGTTTGACCGAGTGGGAGGTTTGAGACGATCCTAACTATAGGAAGGTTTGATCGCTCGATTTGTGGATCTCTCATTCATTGGAGGAATCGAAAGGGGATTTTGGTTGTGGTTCTAACTGTTTAAAGGTTTGACCAAGTAGACAGTGGGAGTGGGAGTACAAATCACAGTGGGAGTGTTGACTTATACCGATTACTCAATGGGGATTCTTGGTGTCAAGTGATAAGAATTTAACACGAATGGGTTTGACAATTCGTCAAGGATTAGGACATTAAAATCCGGAGTACCATGTCCGGACTCTAACAATGAGGATGTTGAGTGCACAGATACATCGAAAGTTTGAATGGATTTAACCAAAAATAATTTTGGTGGTCCCACCGTCAATTAGTCTGATCGGTGGGGGATTTTTGTGGTGGAGACTGTGAGTCGTCAAATACCAATGAGAGTTTTGTGAGGAAAAATTGATCCAACAAAGTGATCGAATTTTGTCTCAACAAAAGAGTATTCGGAAATCACAGTGGGAATTTAGTATTTATCACTTTGTTCGTAATGATCAGGTTATCCCTAAGAAAATTACATGTATTATTCTTTTAGGAACTTCCTAAACATAAATCATCCATCCCCAGCTTCCTTCGTGAAACTGGGTCTAATATTATGCTTAGTTGGATGACTAGGTTATCCTTAAGAGTACCAGGCATGGCGCTCTCCAGGAACTTCCCGTGAAAGAAAGAAAACAGTTTAGACTCATATACCTGTTGGAGTATTAAGAAGCAGTTTATACTCGTATACTCTTCGGAGTGATACCATTCTCATTTGGCTTATCCCAGCGTTATGATGCCGGCTTCAACCAAGGTTTGGATGTTATTTTTGAGAGCAAAGAAATCATTGGTAGGATGAAGGACCCTCCTGTGGTATACACGGTACTTTGGATCCGCAATGTTGTCAGCTTCCTCCTGATCTGGGATAGGTGGTAGCTTGATCTTGTTATTTTCAAGGATGGACTCAAAAATGACTAGAACGTCTTCGTCCTTGAAGGAGTACTCTTTTTGGAGTTTCGGGTCTGAAGCCTTTTGCTGTCTTCGGGATTGCCGTTATGACGTTTGATTAGCATCAATAGCAGCTGTAGGTGCCTTGTCCTTACCACGGGAGGTGAAGTTTGAGTTCGGAGGATTAGCCGTCGGTTGGCTCCTCTCGGCCTTCTTTCTTCGGAGGAAGCGTTCGGCCCGCTCTCCGCGCGTCTTCAACTCTTTCCAGGTATTAGAGGGTGCTACTCTCATAACTTCCAATACGTCCAAGGAGAGGTTGTTGTGACAGGTTTGGAGAATGAAATCCTTTGTGATCGGAACTTGGCAGTTCATCGCCTTATTCCGAAAGCGCTTAATGAAGTCGCCGACCATCTTGTCATCTTTTTACTTCTCATCGAAGAGTGTCCTGATTGATATCTAGGCGTCGTCGTCAAAGAAGTTGCCGAGGAATGAGCTCTCCATATTGTCTCAGCTGTTGATACTTCCAGGCTTGAGACGACGGTACCAATCGAAGGTAGGCCCGCGAAGGATGCCGACGAATGACCGAACCATCAAGGCTTCATTGCCGGAGACCATGCCCAAGTGGGACTTGAAGTAGATCAGATGTTGAGTAGGGGAGCCTTTCCCGTCGAATGGCGTGAAGTTGATCACATTGAACTTCGCCGGGTACGGGATCGAATCCCACTTTCTTGGGTAAGGACACGGAATCCCGATCTTCTTTACCTCTCGATCAGACATTAGAGGTTGATTTTTCTCTTGAGATCCTTCATCTTTTTGTCCTCGTCTGTATCATACTTCGGACGATTTGTGAGAGGAACAACGGGGCCACCCCCAGTGTTGTCATCATTGGCGGGATCACCCCGGTGTTATTGTCTTTAGTGGAACCACCCCCAGTGTTCTGATCAACAGGAGGGTTCTCAGCATTGAGACGTTCATCCACATCTGAATCGCTACCTGCTTGGTCAGCAAAGTTGCGACGGCTGGATTCACCGAACTGATTGGACAGAGCCCGAATTTGTTGGTCATGCTCTTCCCTCATCCGTAGCATATCCATTTCCATTTCAATCTTGAATGCCTCTTTTTGCTTGGCTAGAGAATCATCAACGATTTTGGCTACTTCCTCGGTGTTAATCATAAACACCTCGCGGGATTTCCCTGGGTTGGATACCATTTTGTCAGAAGCGACTGCAGAGTTGGTATCTGATGCTTCATCATCCGAGGATAATCCCTTCTGCATTCACTGATAATCTCTTTGTCTAATGGTTCCCGATCGCAACCGGGATAGACGATGAGATATTAGCGGGTCAGAGCTAGAAGGTCGAATCGACTTTCCCTTATCAGCCATATTTATTGTAACTTCCGGAAGCTCGTCACCTTGAACGACCGATTGTTTCTTGCAGAAACGTTTTGGCTTGGACTTAGTTGCTCCATTAGAGATCCTCTCAAATACCGAGACCCTCTGTGAAGCGGCCTTGGGGTAGCTACACGCTGATAATACTGACATGATTAGTTTAGCGCACGTGCAGTGAGATTCTATTTCTCGGGTACTTCTCTTCCGAGACTTGTTTGTACCCCCAGCCCGATAGTACAACTCGTCGGTCATATGACCGGAGCAACCTATCGTGTGTTGGCATGACTTTTCAGGTATAACGTCGTCGTCTGACGAACACGTTTCCTTCTGAGAGCTTGATGCCTTATTAGCGTTTTTAAGAGTCACGTATTAGGAGCTACGCTTTTGGAAGTGCGAACTCTTGACGGACTCTTGGACTTTAATTCGTTGTCCGAGGCGGTCAAGTGCAGGGGTTTTCCCATTATAGGAAGGCTCTAACTTGTTGTGAGGGTGTGTGTGACCCCCAGCTCGAGTGGTTGCTTGGGGTTCAGTCACCGGACCCAAGCGTTCTTTGATCGAAACTTTGCCTTGATCCTCATGTAAAGGACCCAGGCGATCTGTCATTCTCATCTTGAAACGGGACAAGTCTCCGTGGTCGTGAGGCTTCATCGGAAGTGCGGAATTCATCAGAATAGAAACAGGGGCTGTCGGAGGCTTAAACGGGACCGCGGGAGGTGAACCGGGTGCGAAGCGAACCGAACCAAGTGCGAACCGAACTGAACCGGATGCGAACCGGTGCGAACCGGACACGAACCGACACAAACCACCATTTGGTGGCTCGGCTTGGGCTGAGCCACCATTTGGTGGCTCGGCTTGGGCTGAGCCACCATTTGGTGGCTCGATTTTAGCCCAGCCACCAGATGGTGGTTCGCATATTTTGGCAGTTCCGGGCGCTGTTTGACTTTTTATCGACGCCGTTTAGGACTTTGGTTTCCAAACTTAGCGTGGTTTCGGTAGCTTCTTGATCACCTGTTTTTGCTTTAGCTTCTGCGCTTCTGGCACGAGAATCCACGCGTGCGCAATCAAGGCGCTTAGCTTCTGAATGCGCTCCTCGAGGGTTGAGCGGGTCCGTTTGACTTGGATCCACTCATTCGCTATTGGTTTGAAGGAGAGACCATTTATTTACTGCTGGGGCATTCGGTGCCTTCTACGTTTTAGTTCCGCCTCATAGCCAATCCCGTTAACAGGTTCCAAAGCCTTAGCAAATCGGCGCGTAATTCATTGGCGCTGCCTTTGGTGTGCCCTCTTCGATAAAGTTGGCGTGGCTACATCGGTTATCTCCTTGATTGAGGAGGAGTCCAGATCTATAGATCCGGGCTCGTTGGAGGCTGGAGGGGCTTTGCAAGGTGAGATTACAATGGCAACGCGGGCCTTGATCTTCCTGCGCTTGCGAGGGGCAGAGGATCTGGAGGAGGACGACGACAGATACTCCTCGAACTTCAGTTGGTCGAATTTGTACTCGACCACTTCTTCAACTGGGATCTTGATCGTTGGCTACGGCACGATAGCTTCAGCAGCGAAGCTGTTGGCTCCCACTGTGGTCGCCAGCGTGTTTGGTTCAAAAATCGTTGTTTTCATTGTGATTGAATCTATTACAACTTTAATCGTTTATAATAAACTCAAATAAAAAGTTGATCTTTTTATAAAATCTTCTTATACAATAAAAATACAAAAGATACGATTCTTGTCAAATAGCACAACAGACGTTTATCACCCACTACTTGCGTGGGAACTTTGCCTGTGTCAGGAACGTTAATATCCGTGGACCGCCACGGATCAGATCCGGTTGACAGATTGATGATCAAAGCTCTTACTTCACGAAGGAAGTAATCGCTGCAGTGATGATCTCGACCAAGCGAGATCACGGCTCCTCTCGAGATTTAAGACTAAGCTTAAATTCGGAGGAATAGATGATGGGTCTCGGATCTCTCGAACTCCACTCTTTATGCACAGGAGATCACCGAGATCTGCTAACCCTTGTTGTAAATTCGTGGCTCCACTCTCCAATTCGGCAGCGTTTCGCCCTCTTGATGTCCAGCCCTCAGAAATGAGCACCCGAGCTCATATTTATAAGCTTCAGAATCGTGTATTTGGATAAGAACGAGGGATTCCTCATTATCTTCAGTTAAGAACTGATTAACCATAGTATCAGATCAGTTGGGACACTTAGGAACAAACAAATCCCACAAGAATCCGTCAAAACTGAAAAAAATCATACTTTAGGATCGAACCTGGCCGAGACGTCACCCGTGGCTTGGCCTTGGCCGGGCCACCAAATGGTGGCTCGGCCCATGGCCGGCCATTGGCCTGGCCGAGTCGTTTTGACGTGACCCGGCCGCCAGGGACTATCTTCGTTTTCTAGGGTTTGACTTGTTCCGTCTTTTACGTGTATTTCATCGTTTCATTGACTTGTACGCTGTTTTGGTAGCCGATGAGCGTGCGGGCCACTTGGTGGTGGCCGGTGAGCACGCGAACCACTTAGTTCGCTGATTTGATGGCCGATGGGCGTGCGATCCACTGGATGGTGGCCGGTGAGCACGTGGGCCACTTGGTTCGCCGATTGGTAGTTGATGAGCACGCGGGCCACTTGGTGGTGGCCGGTGAGCGTGCGGGCCACGTCATCAATAGTTCGTTGATTCTCTGGTCGGCGTCGGATAATCCTCTTTGACTTAGATAATGACGTTCATCATCTTCTCTCTGTCTCGAGCTACGTGTGGATACCTATAGCCATTTTTAGACGCCTACTATTTGCACTATCACACTTTCATTATGTGCTTGTTTTCTCTCTTGTTTATATATCCTTGCATATATCTCTTGTATATCACATTGCTAGGATATTGTATTTGTTTATATTGCATATTCTTGCTCCTATTAATTTGTATATCATACTTGTAAGAATACATCCATTAGAAGTTTTAATTTAGCATAAAATCAGAATTACATTAACATTGACCCTATTCATCCTCCCTCTAAGGTCTTTCAGTTTTTTGGTTAACTTGAGGATTTTGAATTAACCCTGGTCTACTTATTAAATCTCTGGCATAAATCTAGTCAATATATTAGTGCTCAGAAATAGTTGTGTATCTAGATTTGCTCTCCTTGCGTGTGTTCCCCCACAACATTGCAATTAAAACACAGGGATGAGTCTTTTACAAACGTCGCAATTAATACTAAATGAACATAACAGTTATTTATTAAGATATTGAATATATATTTCTAAATGTGGTATGCTCCATTTCATCACGTGATTATGGTTACCTAATTATGATCTTGTTTTTCTCTTTGACTTTGATCCTCTACCCGACAACATACATGGGGCATACAAAGCAGTTACTAACAAGATTTGCAGTCTTTTCATGTCAAACAGGTATATTCCATGTCAAATCAGGTACGTAGTTCATAATAATTAATCATGTTATTACAGGTTTCTTAAATTTTTTTTCCGTCAAACAGATATTTATAGTGAATTCGGTATTTACTACTTTTTTATGTTATATTCGCACTTTTTTATTTTGCTAAGATTACCTCTCATAACGATCAAAAATAAATTTGTCTTCAGTGGGGGGTAAACTTACCATGATGACCGTATATACTTTTCCCTACACATTTTAATACCAAACAAACACAAGAAAAGTAGGAAATGTCTAATCAAGAATAGTTTTCCCTCTTTTTTGATACCAACAAACACAAGAAAAATGTGTACATTGGTTTCCCATCATGTTTTATGTGTGAACCAAACCTAAACAATATATTTTTTGGTAAAGTTTGGAAAACCCAAAACTTAAGTTTCTTTACATGGAATTGTATTTTACAATATATGAGAAATGAACCAAACAACCCTTCTCTACAACCTCATTCGAAATATAAAAACACTCAGTGATATGAGGAACTTGCGATAAAAATCGATGATCTAGGGGCTTAATTTCAAGTATTAGAGAGGAAAAGGGGAAGGGTTGTGTGTTACCCGCTTTCAGACCCGTGCAATCGCCGTCCGTCGTCGCTCCAAATGACCTCCACTTTCAGACCCGTGCAGTCGCCGTCCGTCGTCGCTCACCGTCAATCCAACTCCCTTCGTCGCCGTCGGTGATCCTCAACCAGAGATCTCTTCGTCAAAACCCTAATCTCTCCTGGACTATTTGAGAAAGTGAAACGGAAGAGAGATGGAAGAGAGAGAGGGGCTGAGTTATATTTGGGGATGAAGGGTAATTTAGGAATTTTTAATTTGTTGGGTAAATACAGTACAAAAAATGGGTGTATTATACATGTTGGGTTTAAAAATAAGTGAGATGAGATACAGTGGGTCTATTGGTGTTTAGTAAAGTGGTTGGGTTTTTAAATAATTGGGGGTAAAACTTTGGGTTAAAAGAGATTTTTCCCAAAAAAAAAACCCACCAAGAAAGGGGAAAAAGGTTTGGCCCTTTATATATCAACCACGAAGTTCAGAAATGTCATTTACCCACCCACGCGCCCCCATAAAGTCTTGTTAGATATATAAACCCCAAACACTAACACCACTAAATGTCATTGTGCACGTGAAAATCACGTGTGCCTCTCATCCAAAATGTCCTGGATGGAAACAAAATAAAAGTCCTCTCATGTCCTTTATAATAATTATGAAGGAAAAATTTCACAAAACCCCCTTTAGTTTAGTCCAATTTAGAGATTTAATTAACAATTGAATAATTTAATTTAATAATGAGATTGTCAATTTGAACAAGGTATATATTCAAAAATGATTGTCAATTTGAACAAGGTATATTTTCAAAAATTCTGATCTTTTTACTGGTTAATCTAGCACCATTAGGAGGTTAGTTGAATCTTTCTGAAAATGTTTGGAGGTTTTCTGAAACACCCCAAACTTAAGGGTGTTAGGTGACATTTACATGTAAGAAGGTTATTTTGAAAATCTGCCAAACTAGAAGGGGCGGGTTTTGATAAAAGTTACCCAAGAAACTATTGGAAACATAACATACAATACAGCGGAAATTGCATATCATATAGATTAATCAAAATTAATTAAAATATAGAAGAATACCTAAAACGCTTTTCTAATTTCTTCGATAATCTGTCCTAAGATCAATACGAAATAGCTTTCTCAAGAGAAAAAGCCTCCAACTGAAATCTACCTGTCACCGAAGAGGAGCAATACTGAGAGATATGTTCTCAAAATCCATTTTTTATGCTTTTTTAATAAGGCTACATATGAATCCTATATATAGGATTGGACTTATCTTATAGATTTCAATTTCAAAACAATTCTTAATTGTTTAAAACTCTATCCATAACATTTAAAGATAAAATATTCTTTTCATAACAATTAGGATAGAAATAGAATTGTATTGCATGTAAACCTCTTCTAATAACATTAGTGAGACCAATTGGTCCCATATCGAGAAGCAATTATTAATTAAATTAATAATTTTAACTTAACAATCAAATCCCTATCCGACCAACTGTTCATAAAAGCTCTTCCATAATGTGTGATTAAATATTCATGAATAATATTATTTTACATTCAGTCCCCTCTAGTATTAATTTATTTTAGGCAACTTTATTGAGCAGAATAAATCACTTATTTGCTCATTCCTAAGATTGCAATCTCATGAACACAAATAAAAATCATTTTGAAACATCAAAATATTTTATTTTATACGAAAATAAATATAGAAAAATAATTTTCAAAAATCACCCGTCGATGAGAATTTAATATCTTCATGGGATATGCATTATAAATTAACTCATAAAAAATAAGTATACTGGATCCTATCTAGATATCAATCATTTTCCTAAATAAAATCTAATAACCCAACATTTCAGGTTGTATCGCACTTGTAAATCAAGCTTAACCATCATATTAAAGTATACTAAATTATCAAATCGAAAATGATAATATCATCAAGTCTAAGAGGGACCACGTAACAATTTGAATTCTCTATCTCTTCGGTGACGCGTCCTAGAGAATCCAAATAAGTTCTTGTGCTACACATATCAAATATGCGCTTATGACATACACCCGGGAAATCTTCATTCCCGATAATGAGATCAACCATCACATCCCATATATCGTTGTCATGCATAATAACCTATTATAACAAAGTTATCCTTTACTAATTATATGTTAAGCACAAATTTAAGAAACATCTGAATTAGATCCTAACTCCAAGCAAGTGACCATCTCAGTGCATGATTTAACAAAATAAATTCTAAAGATAATATAACAATTATATAAAAGATACCCAAACAATATGTGCAACAATAAAACTTAATTAATATTCAATAAAATGTATTGGATGCTGAATGGCATATAACACCACTCTAGCAGAAACAATTATGCCTCTTCAGAAACATGTTACCGAGTGTGAAGTTTGAGCCCCGCATTGAATAATTATCAAGCTGATACAACAAAAGATTGTACGAACTGTTACTGACCTAGATGCAAAAAAATTAACAGAAGGGTAGAAGCTGAAAGTTTAGGGCGGTGAGACATGGACACCCCAAAGTTCACGGGAAAGAAGAAAAAAGTTTAGGAAGTTTCGTGGAAAATATACCAAAATTGAGGGTTTTTGTGAAGTTCACCCTTATTTTTAACATCCAATTTCATGAAATAAATTATGAAACAAAACGGACTAGCCTGGCCCAGAAAACTAGGCCCGGCCCGAGGGCCGAGCTCCGGGGCCGACCTAGTTTTTTTAATTTTTTTAATTCTTTAAATTTTCAATAATATATAACTAAAAATTAAACAAAATTTTAATAAGAAAAATCATATTATTAGTTATTAATCATTTGAAATTACATAAATTACAAATAAAAAATTATAAAAATTAAAATAATAAAAATAACTTCTTTATTAATAATCAGTAAATCGTTAATAATTATAAATTTATTTTGGAATTCGTCGCATCACAATAGGTAGGTACATCCTAACTAGGTTGGCATCTACTCATCTATATCACTATCATTTGTAACTATTTTTAAAATAATTTATTATAAATTTTTAGCTAAGAAATAAAAATTATAATTTGATGAATATTGTTTACTTTTTATATCTATCTGTTAGTCCCAACTCTTCAAATTTATCTTCAATACCAGCCATCCGATCGATGCCTTGCGTTCTCTTCTCGTACCTCCACCAATCTTGTAAGCACATGACCGCATGTATAGTATACGGATCTAACGATGTCCTATGATCGTCGATCAAAGGTCCTGTTGTGCTGAAGGTGGATTCTAAAGCTACTGTGAAAACCTGCACTGTTAGTATGTCACGAGCCATGATGGAAAGTATAGGATATATTGTTCCATATACTTTCCACCATTAAAAAAATATCTAAACTATTATTTTGATATTTAACTAAAGATACAGTTAAATATTGATCAATTTCAAAAACCTCCGCTAATGATCCAAGTCCAGATCCACCAGTTAGCTTAGGTATCATTGCATATCTATCAAAACTTACACTTTTACCCTAACTTGAGCTCGTAGAAGTAGAAGCTATAGACTGGTGTATAGGTACACCATATTTAGCTGTGTACTCATCATATAATATTTAAAAATAATTTTTAATAGTATTATGATGAGTAGTAGCAGTAATGGTTTGACCATCATCGGTCTCTATAATCATATTACTATGCAATGAATTTAACAAACTTCAAAGGTCAATATCCTTCAAACACGAATCAATAAGAACCCCCAAACTAAAAATAATAGGAATAGACAAAAATATTTATTAAATTTGCTTTCCATTTAAAAAATTATATTTCCAAAATAATTATCCGTACGATATTTATTAAAAATTTTGAATATTTAAAACTTGTAAACCAGCTAAAGTAATGGTTGGATAATAACAACCAGATAATAATATTGTAGCATCATAAAAAATTTGTAACATCTCTCTTAAATTACTTATAACTATCCATTCATCTTCAGTTATTTCATACATACTACCAGAGCTAGAACTAGAAGTGTAAAAATCAATGAAATCATTTATAATTTTTTATATTCTCTTGCTACACTTAACATTGCATGTGTGGAATTTCACCTATGGTCAACATCTTTTAGAATTACTCTGGGTTTTATATTTTTTCTTTTACAGAATTATTTTCATCTTTTAATTCTTTGTTCAGAAGCATTATGAGCATAAGCTACAGACTTAACATTTTCTATCATGGGTTTAATTTCACCAAATATACTTTTGAACAATTAAATTTAAAATATAACAGACACATCTAATATGAAAAAGATCACCATGACATGGCAATAACAGAGATGTTTTAATATAATCAACAGCTACATTGTTATTACTTGCATTATCTAGTGAAAGAGAAAACGTTCTTTCTGATGTTTCTAATTTTATAAGTTCTTCAATTGTTAAATTTATAATATTAATACCTGTATGTGACTATTCAAATGTAATAAAAGAAATAACTCTTTTAAACATTTGCTAATTTTCATCAATCCAGTGTGTTGTGATACATAAATAACTAATTTGCACTTTAGATGTCCAAATATCATAAATTAAAGAAAATTTATAATTTAAACTTTAAACTTTAAACATAAGAAATTATTTTTCCTTGTTCCTCCTGATAATATTTTAAAATATCACGTTGTCAAGTTTGACGAGAAATTTTTTTAAATGCGGGGTAAAAACTCTATGTAAATAAATCTTCAAAATTCATCATCTTCTACTAATTTAAAAAGAAGATTTTTAAGAATAATAAACCTAATGACGCATTTCCTGGCTCGGATTGCGTCATAATTCCAACTACCGAGACTAGCAGAAAATAAGGATTGAGAGAGCATAGATTGTCGAATATCACCTTGAGGCGTCTGACCTTTGTTGTGTTTATCTAAATGGCGTTTGAGGTGGTTGGTGCCGCTCTTATGATGAGCTTGGAAAATATGACTGCACAACGCACACTTTGCCTTCTGGGTGAGAAGCCTACCGTGTTCATCCATGGTGACGTTTATCTTTTCAAAAAAATTTCACACATCGGATCTTAGCCTTTTAGGAGCTTTTGGTGTAGTAGAATCGTCGCTACCGGATTCGAGATCAACATCGGTAAGACTAGGAGGAGTAGCTGTACCTCCTATAGTAGGAGGGCTCATTTCGGGAGTTGGGTTTTGCCCTTCATAATCAGATGATGAAGCCATTTTATTAAAGAATTAGAGAGCTAAAGTGATTATTAGAAAGTATAAGAGAGTATTAGAACTTAATAGTATTGTTTATTCTACAATAAATGATGGTTGAAGTTGTATTATTTGTTGTTTCAAACTTGATAGAGTCAAATTTATCAATTGTTGACTATATTTATACCATTTGGTGTTTGTTTTATATTATTATTTGGTTGTTTCAAATTTGATAGAGTAAAAAAACACAACAAAAATTAACGACACAAGACCAACCCTTATTAGATATGCAAAACAAAATATTAGACCATGCTTAGCACTGGATTAATACTAGTTTCGATTAAAAACAAAAACTCAAAACAAACAAAATACTCTCTCTTGATATTTGGCGCCATAGAAAGAAAAAGTCTCATCTTGAGAGGAAAAGCAGTCACGCACTTTAATGGGGGAAAGTGGTAATAACGCATGAGATATAACACCATGATTCGATGTGTTCCATAGCTTTTTTAACATAATTGAAGGGATTGAGCAAGTTGTCGATTGAAAGTATGTCGTGAAAGATTTAAAGGCAAACACTTTGAAAACATGTGATATAGTAATGTTAAACCTTTTTGATATGTCTGCCATAGTTTTGTTTACTTTATAAGATTTTTTTCCCTACGTACGTTTTATTTGTATAATATTCTTCCAAACATGAAAGAGTCAGCTATATAGAAAGTCATATGATCCATGATTCCATAACCAGATTCAGATAAGTTATAAATAAGGGGCTTTTGTTTACGAACCAAAAGTTTTACCCTAATTTCTTTTTAAACTCACCTACTTTCGAATTGATGTATACACTCAAATATCATGATTAAGTATTTTTAATTTATTTTCTTACTAAAAATTATTCCTCAATTCTATTTTTGATTTATTTTCATTGATATTCATTTGAATGAGCTACACCAAGTTAAATTCTCATGTTCATAATTGAATTTACAGAAAACAAATGTAATCTGAAACCAATTTGAATTATCATATTCTTTAGATCGACATGAAACCAAGCTTGACATGAGAAATTATAGTGTTGCAAAAGTGAAAATGAAAAAATAACATTATAAAAGGAGGATGAATAATTAAAGCTAATAAGACAAGATGATTGGTTAAAAGTGGGCAAAAATGACACAACAAAGAATATAGAGTTTGTTCTTAATTCTTGATGGACTTTAAAAAAATTATAAACTAAAGATTAATGTCAACTCTAGCACATTTTTATATGATGAAAGCATCCACACAAACCTATAAAAGTACTAAAAAAGTTTATAAAAATCTATCTAAAGATTCATTCTTCTTGCTCCATTTTTTATTGAGCCAACATCAATCTTTCCACATTTATCATATTCGATAAAATTAGACTACTTTTAGATTCTAAAAAAAGATAATAAACCTTAAATTGGAAGTTAAATTTATATATGTTAATAAAAGAGTATTAAATAACTATTCTTTTCTTTGCTAAGTTTTAAAATTTTAGTTGTTTTTTGTGATTT
This sequence comes from Asparagus kiusianus, assembly GCA_022839385.1. Taxonomy (NCBI): domain Eukaryota; kingdom Viridiplantae; phylum Streptophyta; class Magnoliopsida; order Asparagales; family Asparagaceae; genus Asparagus; species Asparagus kiusianus. The sequence continues at coordinate 813,357 of BQKN01000834.1, forward strand.
TGAATTTATGAGGGTGTGTTTTGCAAATTTGGAAACTTTGAGAGAGCTTTTTGAAAATTTATATTTTAAATTGGGCGCTTGTAATTTCTATATTTCATGTGTTGGTGGTAAGTTTTCAAATGTCAGAATATCTCTTATAACTTTAGAATTTTGAGAGTGTGTTTTACAATTATTGAAACTTTAGATTTTTTTGTAAAATTTAAAATTTCAACCGTCTGTTAATAATTTCTAGATTTAGTATGTACTAGTTATGATTTTTGAAATCTTGGGGATTTTTTGTGATTTTTAACTTTTGAATGAGTTTTTTATAATTTTTATAACTTTGAGATTATTTTTTAGAAATTTTAAATTTTCAGGTGCTTAATGGTAATGCTTGAGTTTATCTTTGGTGTTTGCAAGTTTTAAATTTTATAAAATGTTTTGTGTATTATTATTTGAACTTTTAAGAGTGTTTTTACTATTTTTAAAATGTTGTGGTGTTAATTACAAATTTTAAATTCTTCGGAGGCTACTTTTAATTTTAGATTTCATGTTTAATTAATATTTTAAGTTTTAAAATGTTAGGATGTTTTGTGTAATTTTAATATGGGGATACTTTGTGTAATTTTTGAAACGATTTGGGTTTTTTCGTAATATATTATATATTATAGTATGTTAGTTCTTTACCTTAACAAACTAATACCATGGAGCTGCTACATGTATTTTATTAATATTATTTTTTTTGATTGTTGCGTAGTAGGTAGTTCATATGAGATTAGGATATGATATAATGATGATGAGGATAGATTAAGATCTAATGAAATATTCAAAATAGTGAAGAGTAATATTGACCATAAAAACATTTTCCTTAACTCGTACTTTTAAAGTGAGTATGATTTATTTTAAGCCTAAGTTCATGTATTTCTCACATTTATAAATTGTATTTTATTAAAAAATATAAATACCCAAAATGCCCTCTGTCGCATCCATAATAAAATTTTTTCCTCTCCTCTCTCTGTCTTGGAGTCTATGCCCCCGAAGAAAGTAATCTCTGCTCTCTCTGTTAGGGGTGGAAATGAACCAAATAATTAACAAATAGTTCGATAATTGTTCGAATAACTATTTGGTCATATTCGAGTCAGAAGTTCATTTACCACTAAACATATATTTTTTAGTATTCAAGTTTACTAACGAATAGAATTTAATCGGATATATATTCGATTTGTTTTTCTGTTAAATATTTATTTAAAATTTGATCACAGCTTATTATTTGTATTATTGTACATATAATGTCATATTTTAAATTCATTTACCATTTCTACTTAAGTTTTATATACTGATTTTAAGACTTAAATTATCTTAAATCTTTTTTGTAATTAAATTTTTTTTAAATATATATACATCATATATTATAAATGAATAATTTTTATTTATGAATTTTAATATTATTTGAAAATTAAATTGTTTAGCGGAATAAGTATACTTTGATATTTGATAAATATTCATGAATATTTATTAAATACCAAGTATTCGAGTTCGAATTCGAAAAACTACATATATGAATATTAGAGCACACATTTGAATTCAATAATTTTAAACAAATACAAATACGAACACTTTAATATTCGATTTGATTTGATCGTTTACCACCCCTACTCTCTGTTTTGACTCTAAAAATCAACTACAAGGTCTTGCATCTCACGTGCACCACATGATATCAAGCTTACTCCTTTATTTATTAAGGAACAATTGGCATGAACTCCTCCTAAACCTATTAAGATTCACAATGCCCCGCATCCTATTATAAATAGGACTCAACTAGGAATAGACTTGATTTAATGGGCCTTAAGTTGGGCTGGATCCACAATAACCTCCCTCCTCCAACTCAACAGAGGGGTATGTCAACCTATAATTTCTCATCGGGAGTCCATGCCGACCAATTACTTACATAAATCTTTTTCTCTCTCGAAACAATATTTGTCAAAAAAAAATGTTGGATTTTCATTAGTGTGAATCTTCTGTATCTTTAGCTCCTTTCTCAATAGTTTCCAAACTACGTTTCAAATATTTCAAGATCCACTTTACACATTTCCAGTGTATTTTCCCTCGGTTAGAAAGAAACATGCTCACAACACCAATTGCATGAGCTATATCCAGTCGAGTGCAAACTACGATATACGTCAAACTCCCTATAGCTGAAAAGTAAAGAATATTTGTATTTAAAGATATTCATCTTTAGGCTAACCTACAAGTGGTATTCCGTGTTACTTTAAGTTTTCTAGTTTTTATAGAAAGTTTTTATGTAAGCATTTCTCTTAACTTTAGGAAAATAATAGTTTGATACTTTTTTATTGTTTTGTACCTTATATAAGGAGAAAAAAATTTATTTAGAGTTTTAGATTGATTATTATTAAATTTAGAAGTTTCCTACTCCAAGTGTTTCTAGCGTTGGTGTCGTGTTGCTCGTACGAAAACGAGTAGCTATCACTTTTAATTACACTTCCGCTACATCAGTTGGTATTCAGAGACAATTGTTTCCTGCTATGGCTACCAATGATAACAAAGTTAATCACCATCCCTCTGATTTTTCTCAGCGAGTTAATGCCCTAGATCGATGAGTTGAAGAAATCGTAATGGCGATGGGAACTTGACTATTGCCATAAATAGAGGGAATCAAAATGAAGTCAATGACGAGGTATGTGTAGGGATTTTTAGATCTCGTAAAAACCCCCCAAAAAACCACCAAACGCAGCAAATAAAATCACACAAGATTTAACGTGGAAAACCCTCAACAGGGAAAAATCACGGGATCAAAATCGATCCACTATTACCTCCAAATTATAATCTTTTGTACGGATAAAGACTGACAAATCCCCCCTCTCTCTCTCTACACTTCTTTTTCTTCTCCTTTTTTTTCTTTTTTCTAACAATAGAAGGATATATATAGAGAAACCAAAACCCTATCTCTAGTCTAACTTTCTAATTAGAATAAGATTCAAACTCCTAATCATGATGGAACCCAAACTCCTAATCATGATAGATCTCTAACCTTATCTAATTCTCATAAAGTTATACAAAGAATTAAAAACTCTATCCCAACTTGAAGTTTGAGTAGATACCCAACATATCCTCCCTCGACGAAAAATCTCCAAGTGTCTCAACGACTTCAGAAAAACTCACTCTCTTTTTCTTGTTCTTCACCTCTCCTTTGTGGACAAGAGTCTAAGAAGAATAATCTGCACCATTAATGGATCGCCCAGCTAAATAGCAAATATGATTGCTATTCTTCCTCCCTCGCAAAATCAAATCACCATCTCTATACACATTGCACCACTCTCCTTCACCCACATACTTGTACCCACGTGATGTCATCTCACCTAGCGAAATTAAATTAGCACCACATGTCGGCACATATCTTACATGATGAAGAATTTCGACCTTCCTAGTGTGAAGCTTGAGGCGAACACTTCCAACACCTTCAACCTTCATCTTCTCGTTGTTTCCAACAATCACGTCGTCAAATTCTTCATCTGTCTTTAATGTGTTAAAATAATTTTTGTTATTGCAAACGTGCATAGAGGCTGCAGAATCTAACACCCAAGTGTTACTCGCATCAATACTCGTACTCTGCATCAATAAAACCACATCTTCATCACACACAACTACTGAGGAGTCAGTCTTCTTCCTATTTTCTTGAAGTTTCATCTGTCTAATACTCTTTAAATCATCACGTATCTGGGAACATCTGAACTGAATGTTGTTCGGGCGGGAAATTGCGTTATTCTTCATTGATGATTCTGTTACAACTTTGACAACAACTTTATGCGTTTACAAAGAGATCCGGTCTTTTTATAAGATCTGGTTTACAACAAAATCAAAATAAAGAAATGAAAATTACAACTTTCCTTGAACAAATCACGAGTTTCCTGTTTTACGGTCCCTCGCTTTGTGGGGTTCTTCGCCTGTGCCGGGGTTGAGTACCGTGGACCACCGTGCAATCTCGATCTGAACAGATCTACGTGGTATAACGGGTACTATCCCACCAAGGAGATAGTAGCCGAGAGGGATCGTTTCACCAAGGAAACGCTCGCTCTAATCTCGGGATCTAAGAGCCAAGCTTAGATCCGGAGTAGTGTCACGTAGATCTGGTCGTCCAAGTCTTCAAGCCTTCACAATCCGAGTTGAGGTCGCAATCCGGCAGAGTTTCGGCTCTTCAGAAATTTCAGAAAAAGTCCTCTCAAATGAACGAGTGCCAGGCCTATTTATAGGCACTCAAAACTGTGCCTTTGGCACAGAACTGTGCCTAGCCACCTCTGGGTGGCTCGGCCATAGCCGAGCCACCCAGGGGTGGCTCGGCCTTGGCCGAGCCACCCTGAGGTGGCTCGGCCACCGAGCCACCCTAGGGTGGCTCGGTTTGGGCCGAGCCACCTTAGGGTGGTTCGGTTCGGGCCGAGTTCCCCCAGGTGCGTTGGTTTCGTCGTTTTCCGGTGTTTCCGGTTCTCCGTCGTTCGGGTTTGATTCGGTTTCTGGAATTGACTTGATTCCAAATATGGCAGTTAATCCGTTTCTGAGTTCGAGTTCGGGATTGGTCCCGATTCGATCGTTATATCACCGAGTTCGCTCTTGTTTAGATGACTCGGTGATTCCCCGAAACGTTGGTTCGATTCCACGTGCGTACGTGTTCCATTGTTCATGTGCCTTGTCACCTCGACCTTTCGTTGATTCGTTCAGGTCTTGATTCGATTCCCCGAATCTTCATTTGGCAGTGGCTCCGCTTCGGTGTTTGAGTTCAAGTCCGTTTTGTTTGTTGGACGACTCGTTAACTTTCCGAACCGTCGGTTTGGTCCCGCACGCGAACGTATTCCGTTGCTTACGTGCCTCGTCGCTTCGTCGCTCGAATGTCCGTTGTTTTGTCGAATCATCGTGCTGAGCTAAGCTAAGGGACCGATAGGCAATTTTATACGCCTACA
>BQKN01000834.1:848478-860644 GCA_022839385.1 Asparagus kiusianus
ACTGGACGTATAGAAGCTAGAACTAGTGGGATAGAAGCTAGAACTAACGTGGAACTAAGAAATAACAAAATAGCATGAAAAAATCACGAGCTGGGTTTAGAACTAGCAAGTTGCGGGCTAGAACTGGATGTATACAAGCTAGAACTAGTGGGATAGAAGCTAGAACTAACGTAGGAGCATGCATTAAAAATTAGCGGTTAGAATCAACATTGTCTTCAAAATGAACAATTGCAGCAGCTATAACACGCTCGAGGGCTACTAGAACTAGTACGATAGCATCTAGAAATAACATATCATTCGGTATAATGACTGTAAATAGAATTAACAACGATTTATAAAAACATGACTGTGAAGTACGTTTATAACAACGATTTATAACTACCGTCCACACCTTGCAATGATTTTTAACAATGATTTATAACTATCAACGAATAGTTTCATTCCATTACAGCAGCAAAATTTGAATGAAACTATCTTCATGTGGTGTTGCAGAGAAGAAAGAAGCTGGATCCTCATTTGTTTCTTCCCTCGCTTGAGCGGTAGATGTCTGATAAAACTTTATCACTACTAGTTCTCTTACGCTTTCCGCTCGTGGATGATGGAAAGCTTGACTTTGATGATCCACTTTGTGAGCCTGAAGCATTTCCTGGCTGAGGAGATTTGACGATGGGGTGAGCCGCCGCCAAATTGGAAGGGCCGATCCCTTGGTTTTGGAGAAAACGCTGCCATTGTTCTCTATCCACAGTTATGTGCCTACCATCCCAGCTAACCTCCTGCAACTCTGGATCATAAATAATAGGCTGCGCAGGCTATGGCCCTAAGTTAAGGCGAGTGGATCCCTCTGCCCTCTCCAAACCCGTCCTGCATTGGACCTGCGTGACGGCGTAGCCTTCCTTTATGTTTCCGTCAACTGGAGATGTGTAACGGAACCCAATCCTCTTAGGGATGTCAGATAAATCCCTAACCTTGAGGAGAACTTTGCAGTCTTTGAAGTTAGTATTGTTTATGACGTCCTTAGAGCACTTAATGCATTCACCAATACCAGCGAGGAGAGTTCGCGGAAATTCATAATTCCAGAGGTGATATGGTACATTGAAGAGACGGATCCATACAAGAAAAGGTTAGGGCACCGTTGTTAACCTGTGATCTTCCCTCCAACGGCGGAATCTTCCCCTAAAGGTGCCCATGTCTATTAAGCCGAGCTCTATAGCCGAGCTCTATGGCTTAGGCAAGCTATGCTCTGCCGTGTTTTTTATTTGATAGGGCCACGACGTTAGATTGAACCGATAAGCCAGCATCTCTCTGAGCTCCTGGACGGATGGACGGCCTGCTTCAAGATTGAAGATGACGAAAGCAGAGAGATTCCTGATGGTGCTGGCGGTGTTGGTAGGGACGGTAAGCAACCTTGGTGGGGCTCGAGCAGTGATACGGTGATGACAATCTCGAGAGTGGTGACCTGACCCATGGCAATGTACACAGGCGCAATCCTTATGCATCTTTGATGTTTACTAACAAAGATTGAAGAAGTTGGGTTTGAGAGTTTGTTTTGGAATAAGGGGTTAGAGAGTCCGCCGATACTGGTTGAAGAAGAAGAAGTTGATGGATTATGAAGGTATGGCGACGACGTGAGAATCGAGAGAAAGAGCACTAAACTATACTATATTAAATGAGAATATATGATGGGAACGCTGTTGGGGTGATAGGACATGTCTTGAAAAGGAGCAAATATCCGGTGTGTCTTAAGACAATGATGAGATATTATTTCCTTGGGAAGACGCGCTCAAAATGAGCCAGAAATAAAATATTCGTCCTAGAACTATCACTAACAAAGATAGAACTAAAGCGAAATTATAGATAACAAGAATAAGCTTCTATCCCACTAGTTCTAGCCTGTATACATCCAGTTCTAACCAACAACTTGCTAGTTCTAAACCCAGCCCACGATTTTTTCATGCTATTTTGTTATTTCTTGGTTCCACGTTAGTTCTATCTTCTATCCCACTAGTTCTAGCATGTATACATCCAGTTCTAGCCCATAACTTGCTAGATCTAAACCCAGCCCGTGATTTTTTCATGCTATTTTATTATTTCTTGGTTCCATGTTAGTTCTAGCTTCATCCCACTAGTTCTAGTTTCTATACGTCCAGTTCTAGCCCACAACTTGCTAGTTCTAAACCCAGCCCTTGTTTTTTTCATGCTATTTTGTTATTTCTTGGTTCCATGTTAGTTCTAGCTTCTATCCCACTAGTTTTAACTTCTATACGTCTAGTTCTAGCCCACATCTTATTAGTTCTAAAACCAGCCCGCGATTTTTTCATGCTATTTTGTTATTTCTTGGTTCCACGTTAGTTCTAGTTTCTATCCCACTAGTTCTAGCTTCTATACATCCAGTTCAAGCCCACAACTTGCTAGTTCTAAACTCAGCCCTTGTTTTTTCATGCTATTTTGTTATTTTTGGGTTTCACGTTAGTTCTATCTTCTATCCCACTAGTTCTAGCCTGTATACAGCTGTTTTTAGCGAAAGTCGTTTCCATTGCAGATTCCATTAAACTTCGATCGTTTACAGAAGGTTACAATAAAAATTAAATAAAATTACAACTTTCGAGAAAATAACACAGAAATCGTCTATCGAGTTCTGCTTTGTGGGACTTTGCCTATGCCGGGAGTGCTTTGGCTCGTGGACCACCGATTCGTAGATCGTGAGGTTGTTTAGAGATCCTTCATTCACTTATCGAAGTAGGGATTTGAAGCGAATATCTTATCGATGTAAGATGTTCATTCTTCCAGAGATCAAGTCTAAGCTTAGATCTCTAGGAATCACCAAACACTGTTTATGAAAGGTGAGAATTCTCTCTCTTCTTCTAAAAGCTCAAGCCTTTTTTGCTCCAATCTTCTCTCTGTCCTTTATTTCGTGTCTAGGGAGGTATTTATAGGGGTAAGAGTGCACACCAGTGGGAATGGGGGTGAAACAACTGACCAAGTAATTGCCCCTTTGGCCGCGGCAGCCAACACTGCCGTGGCCGTTGACGTGGCAGCGTAGACTGACGCGGCCAAAGGGGCAGTTATAACCACGTTCCTTCGTGTTTAAAACTGCTCTCCCACGATCTTTAACCACCTTTTTTCGTGGTTTAACTGCTTGTCCACGTCAGCACACGTTCTATTTCAGATATTCTGCCATGTGGACTTCAAAAAAATCATCGTGTAACTGCTTGGTAACTGCTGTGGCACTCCTGTAACTTGCGCGCCACCATAGACTGCCGCGCCTAAGACGCACCACCTAGGGCTGTCGCGCCTAAGGCGCGCCACCTTGGGCTGCCGCGCCTAAGGCTTGTCATCCTGGGTTGTTTGTTGGTGTATTGATCGTTGTATACACACTGTTCTTTTCTCATCCTTGAGTTGTATTTGGATATCTATGAGCATTTTTTGACGCCTACAGATACCCCCTCCAAAGTATCTCAGACTCATTGTTTTTAGAGAGGAGTCTGGGATACTTTGGATATGATAAGCTTTCCTTGTAATTTCTTCAGTGCTTTGTTGAGGAAGTTACATAGAATGGTCTGCGAATGACTTCAATTCTTGACTTCTCCATCTTCTAGTATATTCCGTACTTTGTAGAATAGCTAAGATTTCTCTGGTGCTGTGTTTATCGCGTGGTCGTTGTCGAAGTCTTGAATTAGAACTGCTGTTGAAGATTGGAGAAACAGTTTATACTCATATACTCTATTGGAGTGTTCAGAAAATAGTTTAACCTCATATACCCGTTGGGAGGTTCAAGGAGATGCAGTTTATACTCATATACTCATCGGAGTGTTCGGGTATATATTCCAAATACAGTGGGAGATGTATGTGTTCAAATACCCAAGGGATCATTGTGTATGCATGATACTCCTGCGCGACAGAGTAGACCATGACAATGTTAATTGCCGCGACAGCATATACTGCCGCACTCGAGCACGCCAGCATAGACTGCCGCGCTCGAGCGCGACAGTATCGACTGCCGTGCGCCGTTTCGACCAGTCGGCAGTATAAGGCTGCTGTTGGGCTTTTTAGGGTCACTTTTACCCGCTTTCTTGAGTTCGAAATCCCCTTAAATATCCTATAAAAGGTACCCTTTGGCTCTTCCCCTCCTCACCTCTTCGTATTTTGGTGATTCTATTCGAGCAAGATCTAGGGTTTCGGGTATTCTTCTTGATGTTCAAGATTCTCTTTCGATTCTTCGACTCCTCAAGCTTGGTTCTCTTCGTTCTCTGGTAGGATCGCACCCCTTTTTTGTATATTGGGTTTGTTTTGGTTTCTGTTTGGAGTTTCAACCGAAACCCTAACTTTTTCTTTCTTGGATCAGTTTTCATCATGTCCCCGAAGAGATCACGGGTTTCTAAGGGCAAATCATCAACCCAAGCGTCAGAGGAAGCTGAGGCCGTGGCTTCTTCTTTCGGGGGTACGCTCTTCATCCTTTTTAACTGTCTAAAATTGATGCTTTTGCTCACATAACCTCGTTTGTCTCTTTTGAGAGGCATCCGGGAAGAGTTGACATCCTCCTTCGAGGGGATTGACGCTGCAAAATACATATCTTGTTTAATCAAGGCATGTACCACAGCCAAAACATGGATTTGGCTCAAACTCACGGCTTTTTAAAGTATGAAGTTGTTGTTCAGTTACCGCGGCAGCACGTACTGCCGCGGTTGAGCGTGGCAGCATATGCTGCCGCGGTAACGTACGGCATCAGCCACTGCCGCGGTTACTTAGTGCGAGGGTTTTGCTCTGTTAGCCTTTTGATTCAACTATTTTCCAACTCTTCTCTGCAGTTCCCTTTCCCTCTGTGACCTTTTCTGATAGAGAAGATCCAGGCCAGAGCGGTATTCTTCACGCTTCCTTTAACGGCGACTTTCTGGATAGAGAGGCCCATCAGTTTAGTGAGGGTTGTGACGATAGTGTTCCCGGATTGATTCGTGAAGGAAGTCGTTGCACTTTGCGTGCCTTGCTGACTGACTCACCTTTAACTCCAATTCGAGATTCCACCGAACCGTTAAAAAAGCCTGATTATTTGTTCGGGGATTCAATTGAAGACCCAGATAATCTTTGCCGTGGGCCTGAAATTTGGTTGAATCAACATGAAGGTGATTTCCTATTCCTTCCCCCATTCCCTCGACAGTATTCAATTTTGCAATTAAGGAATCTGGCCGTTTCGAGGAGAATGCCGTGGAATTTGACAGATGACCATGAACGCATTCATTGCGGGTTTGTGGGTAAAGATGTCAGCGCTCCTGGCTCCAGTGGCAGGCATACTATTCGTGGTCTTCACCCGGGGATACTTGGACCAGATAGTGGGCCTCATAATGAATTGATGATAAAAGCCAACACGGTAAAGAATAGGCTTGCTAGGATCGGCAGAGAATTCCCCCTTCCGAAATTCAGATGTTACGGGTGGGTTCATTCTCTTCCGAATAAATGGTGGGCTAGGATGACCAACTACGTACTCACTCGTTGGGACCAGGAGTTAAGGAACTTGGGTTTATATGCTCCGATCCGAGCCAGCATGCATGGTCTTCCGATAAGTGTAAATCATTTTCTCGCCTTGTTCGAGTCTTATAATCCGGAGACCAACACATTTTTTACCAAGTATGGGGAGTTAGGGCTTCCGCTCCACGAGATGATGAAAGTCTCTGGGCTGCCATTAGGGAATACTCCTTACCAAGAATATTTTCCCAACAACCGTCAACTTATGAAGATGAAGAAGGGTGGCTCCGCTGCTTATGACATCCTCTGGGAATTGACTTGTCATTACCAGACAGCGATAGCCAGGATCGAGGTAAAGAGTAAGAAGGCGGCTCAAGTCAGTCTAAAGCAGTTCGCCGATTACTTGTTCCAGAATCTCAAAAGCCCGACCGGTGAGGCTGTCTGCGAATCACCTATTTTGACCCCTTCTGATGTCAATAAGCTGATTACAAAGATTAACGCCCAGTCCTATAGAACCAAGTCATCTGAAGGTGGCTTTCTTAGGGGAACAAAATTCAGCACTTTCTTGTGGCAATCCACAAAGAGAATGAGGCCTGAGACTCTCCTTTCCGGCTATCTGGCTATATGGCTAAAGAGATTGTAGGCGTCAAAAATTGCCGATAGGTCCCCACAAACAGCTCAGTGTTAACGAGCGACGATGAACGTCACTATCCGGTTCACAAGAGTTCAATTGACGTCGGTAAGCGCATGAAGCGAATCGACGAACTACGTGAGCCGACAGAATCTCAGAACAACGGGGATACGGACTGACCGGAAACCCCGCGATCGCTGCAAAGAGAGCAATGCCCTTCGTATCCCGCTCACCTCACTGATAATCCAACCATCGGGATCGACAGAGCTCTTCGCCAGAATTCCAACACATCCGAAATCACTCAAATCTGAGTTCGGACGAAAAGTCAACGGCGGATCAACGGCGGAACACCCGGTAGCACCTCAGACCAGACTGAGGCACCTAGGGGTGTCCCGGCGAGGTCGAAATACCCGAGGGGTGTCTTGGCAAAACCAAGACACCCTAGGGGTGTCTCATGAAGCTTTTACGCCGAGACGCTTTTTGGAGGGTGTCTTGAGGTGGTTTTATGCCGAAATGCTTTTTGGAGGGTGTCTTGAGGTGGTTTTACGCCGAAATGCTTTTTGGGGGGTGTCTCCAAGGTTGTTACACAGCGAAACGCTTTTTGGGCAGCCCCTAGGCCTCCTCTTGTGCCTATAAATAGACCCCTTGGGTCTCCATTCTCTTGGCCCCTGATTTGGAATACTCTTGGCTTGAAATTGCTCTTGCCTTGGAGTTTTTGGAGAGAGCGGCGAAGCCCTGCTGGAGCGAGGAGTCGGAGTTTTCAAGAGAGCGGCGAAGCCCTGCCGGATCAAGGAGTCTCCTTCTTCATTCACCCCTTCTCTTTTCCCTTAGTGTTGCCCCCTTAGCGGTGATACTAAGAAGAGCGAATATCTCGATTATCCGAGATAGGAGCTGTCGGTTTCCATATCCCATAGCGGATAGACGAAACTCTGTCGGATTTTTCCGGAACGGATCTGATCGACCGGCGGTCCACGGATATCAACATCCCCGTCACAGGCCAAAGACCCACGCAAGCAAGCACCGATAAACAGGACTTGCGTTTATTTTCAAGAGAGTTGTAATCTTAATTTCTTTGTTATTCGATTCATTGTAACGACTGAAGTTTTAATAAAATCAGTAATGAAGGCAACTTTCGACGAAAACAAGCTGGCGACCACAATGGGAGCCAACGATCTCGCCGCCGAGATCGTCGTGACGCAACCGGCCTTCAAGATCCGGGTGAATGAAGAGGTCGAATACGAGTTCGACCAGCAGAAGTTCAAAGAGTACCTCTCCTCCTCCTCCTCCAGATCCGCCTCTCCAAACAGGCACGGGAAGACTCCATCTCCCCAAAGGGCTCGTGGGATCTCCAGCTCCAATATCCAAGATCCCATCGCCGTTGCTACCTCCGCACCACGCAACGCCCCTGCGTCGTTCAGCGTGGTCGAGGTCGCAACTCCAGCTCTCCCTCCCGCAACAAAGGTGACGGTTGAAGTTGCTCCAACCATGTCAAAGAGGGCGCGCCAAAGACGACGTCAAAACCTCGCTCGTCAGATGGCCAAGGCTTTGGAGCCGATGGACGGGATCCGTTACAACATGGATCTGAAAGTCAGACAGCGCCAAGAGCAGCAACGGCGAACAATTAACTCCTCCTCTAAAGCAGAGACAAGTGAATGGATCCGTGTCAAGAGGACGCGCTCTACCCTCGAAGAGCGAATCAAGAAACGCCGTGCTTTGCTTGCGCACGCCCAACTCCTTCTGCAGGAAACGAAGGAGATGCAGAAAGAAGAGGCGGTCAAAAAGCCGTCCACACACAAATGGGCTTGGATGCCAAAGCCAAAAGCAGCACCTAAGGCGGAAGGGGACAAGATTGTCATCCGGCCTACTTCAAATCCAGATCCCGTTCTTGCCCCCCCTACGGAGTTCAGCAAGAATGTGGATCCCTCAAGAGCCAGAATCCCTTTGAAGGGTCACCTCGGTCCTTTACCGGAAAACCGAGGTAAAGTACCCGTCAAAGAGCGATTGGGACCATTGAAAGGTCCCCAAATGACAACTCAGACTGGGGGTGATATCAATCCCCCCAAGAGAGGGAAAGCCCCTATTACCGACCGCATCGGATTACGGGTCAAAGTTCAAGAGCCCGTTAGGCTTTCACGCTCCCAAAAGCGTAAAAGTGAACGCGTGACTCTTGAAAACGCTAATAAAGCATCGTATCCCCAGATGGAGACACATTCGTCTGATGATGATTGTGTTATACCTGGGGAGTCATACCAACACTCTATAAGTTGCTCCAGTTATCAAACTGATGAGTTATACTATAGAGCTGGGGGCGTGGCTAAGTCCCGAAAGAGATACGCTCAAGGCACGGAGCCCCACTGTCCGTGTGCTAACATCATCAAGGCGGTGTTGTCAGAGTGCTGCTGTCCTCGAACCTCAAAGAGAGTCTCGGTGTTCGACAGAATCTCCAAGCCAAGGCATTTCCGACAAAGAAGAACGGTGATTAAAGACGGAGAAATTCCGAGGGTCACCGCTAACATGACCAGAAAAGGGACATCGGCACAGGACGATCTCGAGTCGATTCCAGAGCTATCTCAACATGTAACTCGTCTGCAGTCCGGAGCCATCATTCGAGCAACGTATGGCAGGGTTCGGACAAGATTACCTTCAGGAGACGAGGAATCCGATGCTGGCTCGGCGGTCGCATCTGACAATACCGTATCCAGCGAAGGACATCCTCATGAATCGCTTATGATCAGCACCGAGCAAATAACCAAGATCATTGAGGATGCTCTAGCTAAGCAAAAAGAAACATTCCAAGTCGACATGGAAATGGCTATGCAAGAGATGAGACAAGTGCATGATCAACAAATCCAAGCTTTGTCAAATCAGCTAGTTGAATCCAGCCGTCGCAACCATGCTAACCAAGCAGGTAGTGATTCAGAGGTGGATGAACGTCTCAATGCTGAGAACCCTCTCCTGGACCAGAACACTGGGGGTGGTCCCATTGAGGGCAATAATACCGGGGGTGGTCCCACCAAAGATGATGATGCTGGGGGTGGCCGCATAATTCCTCTCAAAAATTATCCAAAGAAGGATACAGATGAGGATGAAAGGATGAAGGATCTCGAGAGCAAAATTAACGCATTAATGTCTGCTCGAGAGGTAAAGAAGACCAGAATTCCTTGTCCTTACCCGAAAGAGTGGGACTCGATTCCGTATCCGGCAAAGTTCAACCTAATCAATTTCACACCATTCGACGGGAGGGGTTCGCCTACTCAGCATCTAATTTACTTCAAGTCCCACTTGGGCACGATCTCCGGCAATGAAGCCTTGATGGTTCGGTCATTCGTCGGCACCCTTCGCGGGCCTGCCTTCGATTGGTATCGACGTCTTAAATTTGGAAGCATTAACAGCTGGGAGGACTTGGAGAGCATGTTTCTCACTCATTTCTTTGATGATGATGACGAAGTGTCGGTCAGGACACTCTTCGATGAGAAACAAAGAAACGGAGAGTCGGTGGATACCTTCATCAAACGCTTCCGTAATCAGGCAATGAACTGCAAGGATCCCATCACGGAGGATTTCATCTTGCAGACTTGTCATAACAATTTGTCCGTTAACATCCTGGATGTTATGGGAGTAGAGCCGCTCAAGACATGGAAGGATTTGAAGGCCCGAGGAGAGCAAGCCGAACGATTCCTCAAACGGAAGAAGGCCGAGAGGAGCCAACCGATGGCTAATTCTCCAAACTCGAACTTCGCCTCTCATGATAGGAGCGAAGCACCTGCAACGGCTGCTAATCAAAAGTCACAACAGCAAACCCGGAGGCAACAAAAGACTTCGGATCAGAGGCCTCAAAAAGAGTACTCCTTCAAGGACGAAGATGTTCCAGCCATCTTCAAATCCCTCCTTGACAATAACAAGATCAAGCTCCCACCGATTGTGAATCAGGAGGAAGCTGACGATATTGCGGATCCGAAGTACTGCGCATACCACAGGAGGATCCATCACCCAACCAAGGCGTGCTTTACACTCAAGGATAGCATCCAAACCTTGGTTGAAGCCGGCGTCATAACGCTAGGGTGAGCCGGTTAAGAACGGCAGAACTCCGACCGGTGTAAGAGTATAAACTGCTTCCGGAAACTCCAGTGGGTGCACGAGTATAAACTGTATCCCCAAACTCCGACCGGTATAAGAGTATAAACTGCTCCCCGACTCCGAAGAGTATACGAGTATAAACTGCTTCTCAATACTCCAATAGGTATATGAGTCTAAACTATTTCCTTTCTTCAACGGGAAGTTCCTGGAGAACGCCATACGTGGTATTCTTAAGGATAACCCGATCATGCAGCTGATACAAAACCAGTTTTGCAAGAAAAGCTGGGGGTGGATAATTCATCATTTACCACAACCAAAATCCCCTCTCGATTCCTTCAATGAACGAGAGGTCCCCAAATCAAACGATCAAACCGTCTTACAGTTATGATCGTTCTGCACTTCCCACTTGGTCAAACCTATTAAAGTTAGAGCCAAAGCTAGATCCCCCTCCCGATTCTTTCCATGAACGAGAGGTTCACTTTCAATTTGAGCAACCAGACCTATAAAAGTTAGGGTTGCTTGAATCTTTTCGATTCTCGGAGTGGAGATCCCACTTCTAGTTTCACCTTTCTGGATGCTGGGGGTGGAGATCCCACCCCGAGTCTCCTTTTGCATCTGAAGATAGAATATAAAATTCTTCCTCTCCCGCATCGGGTTCGTCTTTGCCCTAAGAAAAGACACCACCTTTTCAACCCTCAAAATCCCCCAAAGTCTACGCCTAGCACGTGTAGCCGGTTTAGTCTTTTACCGATTGAAGAAGACACCAGAGTCCGATTCTGGGGAATTTCATCCCGAAGCCTAAGAAGGGATGAGTCAGCGCCTAACACGCGTTGCCGGTTAGTCCTTGACCGTTAAAAAGGACAAGCCCACATATTCCACATTGTGGCAGGTCGTTATTAATAACGCCATAATCTGTGCTTCACGCGTACGGGGAATTTTATCCCGAAGCCTAAGTAGGGATAAGTCAACGCCTAACACGCGTTACCGGGTAGTCTATTCCCGTGAGAAAGACGAAGTCTACGTATTCAATATCGTAGCACTAAAAGAGTTAACTCTTTTAGCACAACGTTATGTGCGGAACGGACTTAAACAACCCGCATGCTAGCCCGACTCAAACGGTAGTCGGTAAAGGCTCATCAAATCCGTTGATGGCTGAGGATTTACCAAAAATTCTATAAGTACGAGTCATTGATGCATCACCTCTGTTGGTTGGTCTCGTGACTCGAGTATCCGACAAGATCCACATATGCAGATGAATCAGCTTTAACAAGTTGGTCCTGCAACCCATCCACAAATCTTTTGGTTTGGTCTCTGCATGCCTTTATCAAAAGATGTTCCGCTGCCCTTTTGCAAATAAGCCCCTACGGGCTGTTTTGCAAATAAACCCCTCAACAATCCTTCAATCCCCTTGCATAAAGCACCCCTCACCTCCTTTGATCAAATGGACATAAATCCAAGCCTCAAAACTTCAGTTCCATTTTGCATAAAAGACCCTACAAATTTCAGTCCTATTTTGCAAATAAGCCCTCCAAATTCTCATCTTTTGCACAAAACACCCCCAAAACATTATGCATACACAACCCCTATCTATTGCAAGCATAAAAATGCAATCTTTACAAGAAAATGAGAAGAAATGAGAGGGGAACTTACCCAAACCAAAGAAGCTTCTTCGGGCTTGGAAATGGGATTTGAAACCCTAGCTTGAAAGAGGAGGAAATTTCGGCCAATGGATATCCACCAAAATCCGAACTTTCTTGAGGGGTTAATGGGTTCTTCAATGAAGGAAAGAGCTCTTGAGGAAGAAGAAGAAAACCGAAATTAGGGGGGGGACTCGGTTTTGAGGCCAAGAAAGGAGGGGATTTTCTCTTGAAAATTTGAATTAAAGGAGGGGGGACCATAAACAAGAGACAAACAAGGAAAAAGACAAAACGGGGGGACCAACAAAATGGGCCAAACACCCCTTAGGGTGTCTCGGCCTTGCCGAGGCACCCCGGGGTGTTT
>BQKN01000834.1:860744-891073 GCA_022839385.1 Asparagus kiusianus
ACCGAGACACCCCAAGGGTGTCTCGGCTTTGCCGAGACACCCCATGGGTGTCTCGGCCTTGCCGAGGCACCCCGGGGTGTTTCGCCCGGGTTTTGACCCCCCGCGCGATGTTTTGACTCCCTGGACGGCCTTTTGACCCCCCCGAATCATTTTTAAATCCTCTGATGTCCCACAAGTGTCGATTCTCTTCGCCGACGGTTGAAAATATGGGGGAACTTCACACATCAACTTCCGACGGTTTGAAACCCTAGGGTAGACGCCAGTCAACGCGTAACCCTAGGTCAACGCCATTCAGCGCGTTGCAACACAAG
This sequence comes from Asparagus kiusianus, assembly GCA_022839385.1. Classification (NCBI taxonomy): domain Eukaryota; kingdom Viridiplantae; phylum Streptophyta; class Magnoliopsida; order Asparagales; family Asparagaceae; genus Asparagus; species Asparagus kiusianus. The sequence goes on from BQKN01000834.1 coordinate 861,056, forward strand.
TCAACGAGCGGTGATTTGAAACCCTAGGGTGGACGCCGGTCAACGCGTAACCCTAGGTCAACGCCGGTCAGCGCGTTGCAACACAAGTCAACGGGCGGTGATTTGAAACCCTAGGGTGGACGCCGGTCAACGCGTAACCCTAGGTCAACGCCGGACAGCGCGTTGCGACAAAAGTCAACATGTGGCGACAAAAGTCAACACGTGATGACGAAAGTCAACCCACGCGGTTCGAACCCCTAAGGTGAACGCCGGTCAACGCGTAACCTTAGGTCAACGCCGGACAGCGCGTTGCGACAAAAGTCAACACGCGACGACGAAGGTCAACGCGTGATGACGAAAGTCAACCCATGCGGTTTGAAACCCTAGGGCGAACGCCGGTCAACGCGTAACCCTGGGTCAACGCCGGTCAGCGCGTTGCGACCAAAGTCAACACGCGGCGACGAAAGTCAACGCGTGACGACAAAAGTCAATCCAAGAGGATCTAAAACCCTAAGGTGGACGCCGGTCAACGCGTAACCTTAGGTCAACGCCGGACAGCGCGTTGTGTCAAAAGTCAACACGTGACGACGAAAGTCAACGCGTGACAACAAAAAGTCAACTCATGCGGTTCAAGACCCTAAGGTGGACGCCGGTCAACGCGTAACCTTAGGACAACGCCAATCGTTGCGTTGCAACAAAAAGTCAACACACAGTGATCCGAAACCCCAAGTCAACACGATGTGACAGGGATAGTAAGTTCTGAAGTCAACTCAATGACACGAGCCAAACTTAACTCACCAGCTGTAGACTCGAGACTCCGACGACGGCCAGGCGATAAACGCAGCGCCGGAACAACTTCGGTTATTCGACAAAGCACCGGATAAACCGAGAATCGAAGGAGCCGAGAGTTGAAGCGAACCACAGGTCCCTCAGGCCGACTGAAGGCTGGACCAATCATATCCAAAGTATTCCGGTCTCTTCTATAAAAGAAACGAGTCCGAAACACTTTGGAGGGGGTATCTGTAGGCGTCAAAAATTGCCGATAGGTCCCCACAAATAGCTCAGTGTTAACGAGCAACGATGAACGTCACTATCCGGTTCACAAGAGTTCAATTGACGTCGGTAAGCGCATGAAGCGAACCAATGAACTACGTGAGCCGACAGAATCTCAGAACAACGGGGATACGGACTAACCGGAAACCCCACGATCGCTGCAAAGAGAGCAACGCCCTTCGTATCCCGCTCACCTCACTGATAATCCAACCATCAGGATCAACAGAGATCTTCGCCAGAATTCCAACACATCCAAAATCACTCAAATCTGAGTTCGGACGAAAAGTCAACGGCGGATCAACGGCGGAACACCCGGTAGCACCTCAGACCAGACTGAGGCACCTAGGGGTGTCCCGGCGAGGTCGAAATACCCGAGGGGTGTCTTGGCAAAACCAAGACACCCTAGGGGTGTCTCATGAAGCTTTTACGCCGAGACGCTTTTTGGAGGGTGTCTTGAGGTGGTTTTATGCCGAAATGCTTTTTGGAGGGTGTCTTGAGGTGGTTTTACGCCGAAATGCTTTTTGGGGGGTGTCTCCAAGGTTGTTACACAACGAAACGCTTTTTGGGCAGCCCCTAGGCCTCCTCTTGTGCCTATAAATAGACCCCTTGGGTCTCCATTCTCTTGGCCCCTGATTTGGAATACTCTTGGCTTGAAATTACTCTTGCCTTGGAGTTTTTGGAGAGAGTGGCGAAGCCCTGCTGGAGCGAGGAGTCGGAGTTTTCAAGAGAGCGGCGAAGCCCTGCCGGATCAAGGAGTCTCCTTCTTCATTCACCCCTTCTCTTTTCCCTTAGTGTTGCCCCCTTAGCGGTGATACTAAGAAGAGCGAATATCTCAATTATCCGAGATAGGAGCTGTCGGTTTCCATATCCCATAGCGGATAGACGAAACTCTGCCGAATTTTTTCGGAACGGATCTGATCGACCGGCGGTCCCCGGATATCAACATCCCCGTCACAGGCCAAAGACCCACGCAAGCAAGCATCGATAAACGGGACTTGCGTTTATTTTCAAGAGAGTTGTAATCTTAATTTCTTTGTTATTCGATTCATTGTAACGACTGAAGTTTTAATGAAATCAGTAATGAAGGCAACTTTCGACGAAAACAGAGATGTGTAGTGCCGCATCAGTCTTGTGAGGCGCTTCCTCTTGAAGTTCTCTTTCCCGCCGTACAATTAGTCGTCGGAGGTAGGTTATCTTTACTCTCCGCCATGATTGCTGACCTCCATAGCGGTTTGCGTAACATGGCCAACACCTTCGAAAAATTGGATGCCGAGCCCTCGACCAAGATTCCTCTATCGAGAGTTGAATTGCCATACACATACTTAATGGCGTGGCTGGTTCTCCACCGAACAGATATGATGTCAGCACCTGACGTGTCTGATCCAGAAATTCCTTTACTACAGCTTTTGGAGGTATGCAAATGGCTGAATCCTTCTCGACAATGGCCTGACCGGGTGAGGCAGTTCAAGAATGGCAAGTGCTGGGAATTTTATAAATGCTTCCCTTGATTCTCTGGTGCTTATAATGATACGCTCATTGATGAGGAAATGCCTGGGACCAACAAGACTTCTCTTGACATGGGCAGTTTCCATTGGCTCATGAACATTCGACCAGGTTACAATGTTTTCCGATCGAAGAACCTATGCAGGATCGAGCCTTATTTTCCTTGCCAATTTGCGCGACAATTCGGCTACGATCCATTGTACGTCGGGAATCCCAACAAATGGTTAATAACCTGCGGAGGCCTTATCGACGGAGTACGAGCCTGGTTCTAGAATGTTGCTGGTTGTACCGGAGCTCAATTTAGTTTGCCCGTCGCTGAGCCTGATCTTCATTTAACTTTCCTCTACTGCCGGTGGATTCTAGCCGCCAACACGCCCGTTACCAAGAAAAATATTTCTGAGTTAGAAGCGGAGGTTGTGGTCCGTAGAGTTATACCTTCAAGGAAGGGAAAGGAACCTGCTACATCTTCCCGTAAAGGAAAACAAACAACTGATTCCGAGGAGAGTGATGACTTTGAAACTTCTAGCGAGGAAGATGAGACCCGCGGTGGAGCAAAGGCTAATATTCCTCTTTCTCCTGTGGCCCACAGAACTCGTCGGGCTTCTTCACCTCAATCACCAGGTATTCCTTCAAAAGGTATACAGATGAAGGAAAAGAACATTCCCTTGTCATCCTCTAATAGGATGACTGTTAGATGGCCTGCGCGGGAGGAAGAAGCAGAAGAAGAGAAAGAAGACGTTGCCCCGCTTCTTAGCAGGAAGAGATCTCGGTCTCTTGCTCCTTCTGAGGTTCAACCCCGCCCTGCTCAAGGAACTGAACTACGTACCAAATTTCGCCATGAAGGCTCTGAAGTTCCCAGGGATATTCGCTCACCAAAGAGAGTTAAGAAGACTGCCCACCGGCGACGTCAACTTTCTCCTTTACGCGAAGAGGAACTCCCTCAAAACCTTCCAGTTGACGAGAGGGGTAAACTCTTTCTATTGTTTCTTTTTCATCATCTTATCTTTCAATCTAGAATTTTATTTATTCTTTTTGTTATTCTAGTTGAGCCAGAAGAGGAAGGAGAAATCATACCCGAACCTTCTTCTCCGGGTTTAATGGATGTTGATGAATCCAGCTTCACTCAACAAGTACACAGAGCAATGAGTGAAGAACCCGTTAGCATGGGCACCACTGTTCCTCCCGTTATTGCACCGACCTCACCAACCACTGAGACAGGTACATGTGCTTCTTCATTTGGAGGATATTTTCGAAAAATATACGAATTGGAACGTGTTCCTCTTCTACTAACTTGTGCGCTTTATCTTCTTTTAGTTAAACTAAAGGAGGTGAATGCGAGTAGTAGCGTCGCTGACCCCGCAACCATTATCGAAGGTAACCTTAGTCTTGCTTGCTTTGATCCCTTCATACTTCTTGCATATGTAACGACGGATCCTTCTGCTTAATAGACATCCCTACCAATGAGCCGAGAGATCAAGAACTTACCCATGATATGGGTATCGGAGATTTCAACGAACATGGCTTCAATCTCGATATTTCCGAAGATGAACACCAGCGTATCTCCGATATACTATCAGCTCCGGCTCCGATCGCTACTGCAGGACCGACTACTAGAGACGATTCAGCTAAAGTAGGCGCATCAGAAGGTACGTTTTTTCGGATTCAAGTCCTCCATTAAGTTTTTTTTCTTATTTTTTGATGACTAAAATAAGAATTTTAGACGTAGGACCAACGAATGAAGTTGATGCGTCTACTGTCATTGGTGAATGCGATCAACCTGAAGGCTTGGGTTTCCTACTTCTGACAGGTCCCCCAGCTGAAGTTGAACCGCCAGTTACTGTTCCCTTGACTTCTGACACTGTCAAGACTGAACCTGCTGTGACTTCGGATCCGTCACCGGCTGTTCATGAAGTTGGAGGGTCGATGGCCACTGCAGAGGAACAACTTACTGACCCTTCCATTCAACTTGGTATGTTTCGTCTTTAATGTGCGTTGCAGTTGGATTCATACTTGTAGAACGTTTATCCATCTTCTTCTCGTTTATAGAACTCGTTCCTCAAGGATTCATAGATCTAGATCCGAAACCACTGGGGGCTTCAAGTGAACCACCGTCTGATATAGTGGATCAACAGACGAGTGTTATTTCTGAGCAAATCCCAGTTGTTGTAGAGCCTGCTGTAGTCTCGCAAAGCCAAGGTAACTCAGTTATGAAGTTCTCTAATGAACGTAACATGTTTCCGTTCGCTGCTATACGTGGGCTTGTATATCTTATATTCATTTCGTCTGTTCACTTTGTAGCTCCTTCTTTATCATTGTCCGACCATATTCAAGCTTTATTGGCAAATGAAGATCCAGACAAGGCTGTCCTATACGCTAATGTTCAGAGCTTGGTCACCTTCATAAATATCATGGTTGACCGGATTCTTCTCAAAGGCTCACCTTTCGAGCATTTTAGAAAATCTCTCGATCGCTATGTATCCGGCATTAAAGACTACGGATACTCTAAACTATCCAATTCGATTGAAGCTTACTTGGCCGATCTTAAGCAACACATTGAAAATTTGCAAAATCTTCATGTTAATGGCGCGTCCTCTTACATTGCTTCTCAAATGGATCTGACATTGCAGGCATGGCGTGATTCTCAGAAGTCCGCTGAATCTGAACTCCAGAGGCTGAAAATCCGTATTGATCAACTTAGGGAGGGCGTTGCTAAAAAGACACAGATTAAGGCCGATCTGTATCGTGATTTAGAATCGAATCAAGCAGAGATAGCCCGGCTGGAAGAGCAACTTGCCAAAGTTAGAGATGCTCGTGAAGTTTTGGAGTCCGATTTGGCGGAGGTGACTCAAGTTGAGGTGAATCTACTCCGGCAGCTGAATCTTCAAGACAAGATTTTTGCTGACAAAGAACAAGAAGTTGCCAGAATTCAGAGTGTTAATGAAGAAAGTTTTAAAGCTAACCTGATATCTGAGCTTGAACTAGCTTATGTGACAGAGCTTTCCCGATTAGAGGATCAACTCCGTCATTACAAATTATTGTAATTTGAGAACATATATTTTTTTATAACTCTGTTTGAAATCTTTTGATAAATATAGTGAACTCTTTTGTTCATTGAGATTTTATTATGATTATTCACTCTTGTTTGGAATAAATAACCATAATACTTCTAGGATTTTTGGCAAATCCCCAGCCATCAACGGATTTGATATGCCTTTACCGATTACCGTTTGAATCGGGCTAGTACGTGAATTATCTAAGTCCGTTTCACGTATAACGTTGGGCTAAAAGACTTAAATTCTTTTAGACTTTGAACTACAATATTGAATATGTAGGCTACATGTGTTAGATGTAGGCTTATCTCTAATAAGGGATAGAGATAACATCCCCCATGTATGAATGACATGGATTTTAAAATGTAAGTAGGTCACGTTCTCTATGCGTGAAAACGAACCCAAGTTTATGAAGAAAGAATTACATATTCTATCTCTCAATCTCTTGTTTGTTGGTAGAGATAAACCCGGAATCGGAGAGGAATAATTTCATATTCCGTCTCCTAGTCTCTTGTTTGTTGGTAGAGATAAACCCAGAATCAGAGAGGAAGAATTTTATATTCTATCTCCTGGTCTCTTGTTTGTTGGTAGAGATAAACCCAGAATTAGAGAAGAAGAATTTTATATTCTATCTCCTGGTCTCTTGTTTGTTGGTAGAGATAAACCCAGAATTAGAGAAGAAGAATTTTATATTCTATCTCCCGGTCTCTTGTTTGTTGGTAGAGATAAACCCAGAATCGGAGAGGAAGAATTTTATATTCTATCTCCTGGTACAAAGGAAACTCGAAGCGGGATCTCCACTTAGAGAATCCGAATGGTTTGAATAATCCTAACTGTCATAAGGTTTGATTATCCAATTCAAAAGTGGACCTTTTGTTCGTAAACTGAATCGAAAGGAGATTTTGGTTGTGGTCCTAACTGTAGTAAGGTTTAACCAAGTGGGAGTTTTGACATGATCCTAACTGTTTAAAGGTTTGATCATTCAATTGTGAACCTCTCGTTCATGGAACGAATCGAGAGGGGATTTTGACTTTGGTCCTAACTATGGGAAGGTTTGACCAAGAGAGGAATAAGAGTAGAGTACAAATAACAATGAGTTTGTTGATTTGCACCAACTACTCGGTGGGAAATTTTGATTTCAAACACAAGAATTCGACACGAAATAACTTGTCGACTGATACAGACTGATAACCATTGGTCGATCTGATCAGTGGGGGTTTCATGGTGTGGGGTTACGAATCATCGAATTTCCCTTTCCATGATCACGTTACGAGGTTTTGTGAGGAAAGATTGATTGTCATTGAATCTCATCTCAACAAAAGTAGTAAAAGGATCTTAATCATTTTCATAATAATTAAGAATAGATTATTCACATGATCAGTTTCCATTGAGAATAATCAACTGATATCGGGTTATCTTGAAATATCCTATACAGGATTCTCTAGGAACTTCCCGTTTTACATAGGTTATCCCGAACGTATTATGGATAATACTTTTTTAGGAACTTCCTATTTATTGGCATCATTTGTTGCCATCCTGAGTAATCAGGCGATATGCACCGTTCGAATAGACTGTTTCTATTACGAACGGCCCTTCCCATTTAGGTTTAAATTTGCCTTTTTTCTTGGAGTTAAGGATCATAGGTATTCGAACGGCAAGAACCAGATCTCCTTCTTTAAAACTTCGTCGTCGGACCCTTTTATCAAAAGCCCGGAAAATTCTAGCTTGATAAAATTCGACCTGTTGCTGAGCTTCCAAGCGCTTTTCATCTAACATCTCCAATTCCTCGAGACGTTTCTGATGATACTCTTCCGTCGTCATTTCCGTTGCGAGAGCGATACGGAGGGAAGGGATTTGTATTTCCAATGGAAGAAAGGCTTCACACCCATATGTTAAGGCATACGGGGTTGTTTCGATTGGCGTATGGATAGTTGTACGGTAAGCCCACAGGGCTTCGCCGAGTTTGTCGTCCCAATCTCGTTTATTGGTTTTCACCAATTTTTCCAAGATCTTGATGATAGTCTTGTTAAAAGCTTCGGCCAATCCGTTAGCTGTGGGATTATAAGCAGTCGATGAAACGTCCTTAATCCCGAATTTACCGCAGAATTTGATAAATGCGTTGCTCACGAATTGAGGACCATTATCGTGCACTATTCGCCTTGGAACACCATACCGATATATGATATGGTGTGTAATAAACTTGATAACATCACTCGTCTTTACTTCTCTAAGTAGAATTGCTTCTGCCCATTTCGAGAAGTAATCGGTGATTGCCAAAATGAAACGGTCCCCTTTAACCGAGGGCGGGAAAATAGGACCTATAATATCCATTCCCCAGGTTTTGAATGGCCACGATGTTGCCGATGGATGTAAATATTTAGGAGGCTGGTGCATATAATTTGCATGTAATTGACACACTTCACATCGTCGGGCGTAGTCGACTGTGTCTTTTACCATAGTTGGCCAGTAATACCTAATTCTCCTAAGTCGATCGCAGAGTTTAGGACCAGGTTGATGTGCACCGCATATCCCATCATGCGCCTCTTTGAGTGCTTGTTCCGCTTCTTTGCCGGAGAGGTAACGGAGTAACAGATCATCGTACGATTGTCGATACAACATTTGCGTTGTGGCGTTGTAGTAAAATCTCGGCGTTCTTCGCCGAATCGATTTCCTTTCTCTTACATCTTCAGGCAATATACCATGTAGGACGTAGTCGATAATGGGAAAACGCCAATACCGAACTTCGAGTTCAACTCCTGTTGAGTATGCTTCCTTAGCGCTCGAATCGTAGATTGGAACAATAAGCTGGTGAGTTCTCACTGTAATTAATTGCTCTGTTTCGGGAGGTTGAGCCAAGGATACCGACAATGCCGCCTATGCGTCTGCATACGCGTTTTGGAGACGTGGAACGTACTCGATGAAAAATCCTTCAAACGAGCTTGCTATCTCGATAGCCACCTGGTGGTATGGAATCAGGTCTCGATTTTTGACTTCATACTCTCCTCGTATTTGATTAACTACCAGTTGAGAATCTCCAAAAGCTTCAAGGTATTCGACCCCCAGCTCTTTGGCAAAATTGAGTCCAATTATCAATGCATTATATTCGGCCACATTATTAGAACATGGTTTGGTCAATGAGTATGCTCTAGGCAAGACATGTTTTTCCGGGGAAACTAAAACGACCCCCACTCCTAAGGTGATTTTAGAACATCCGGGTGCGCTAGCCACGTTGGTTATGCGGGAAGTCCCATCGAAGTATAATTGCCATACTTATTGATGTGATGTGGTATTAACTTCGTGAGTTTCATCTGGCAGATCGTCGTATAATTCGATTACATCCTTCGTAGGATTTTCCGCCAGAAGATCGCAAATAGCTCGTCCTTTAACTGATTTTTGTTGCTTAAAGTACAAGTCGTATTGCGATAAGAGTAAACCCCATCTGGCTAAACACCAATTCATGGATGCCGGCTGGGTCATGAATACTCGGATAGGGTTTATGTTGGAAATGACATAAATTGTCTGTCCAACTAAATAATGTCGTATTTTCTGGATTGTAAATACCAAGGCAAGGCATTCTTTCTCGATCATCGAATAACGAGATTCAGCTCCTACCAGTGTGCAACTCAGATAATATACCGCTTGTTCGTGACCGTTATCGTCGTCTTGTGCAAGTAATGCACTTAACGAATGGCTCGTCGCTTTGACATAAATCAAAAACGGTCTGCCCGATTTCGGTGCAACGAGAATAGGTGGGTTCGCCAGATATGTTTTAATATCTTCGAACACCTTTTGGCATGCTTCATCCCAAATGAACGTCACGCCTTTCTTCGTGAGTTTAGAGAACGGTTGACATTTTCCGGACAGATTTGATATAAATCGACGGATATATGCCAATCGACCTTGCAATCCTCTGAGTTCTTTAAGATTTCTCGGAGGCTGCAACTCATGTATTGCCTTCACCTTATCAGGATCGATATGAATACCTTTTGTGGTGATGACGAATCCAAGAAATTTACCGCTCGACATTCCGAGGAAGGATTTAGTCGGGTTCATTTTTAGCTGATGGCTCCTCATAAGATCGAACATCGTCTTCAGATCTTTAATGTGGTCGGTTTTATCACGGCTCTTAATGACCAGGTCATCAACGTAGCATTCGACGGTCTTCCGAAGGTGCTCTTGAAAGATCTTCATCATGGCTCGTTGGTATGTAGCACCGGCGTTCTTCAACCCAAACGGCATAACAATATAACAAAAGACACCAAGGGGTGTTCTGAATGCTGTATGCTTTTCATCGTCCGGATGCATCTTAATTTGATTATACCCCGAAAATCCATCCATAAATGATATTCTCTCAAACCCGCACGTATTGTCAATGATGACGTCTGTAATGGGTAGAGGAAAATCGTCTTTAGGACAGGCGGTATTCAGATATCTGAAGTCAATACAAATTCTGATTTTCCCATTCTTTTTAAGAACTAGAACGATATAGGCTAGCCAATCAGGGTGTTGTTCTTCTCTGACAAAACCTGAATCGATTAATTTCTTGACTTCAGCTTCTATTGCCTCCATAATTTGTGGACGAAACCGTCTTTGTTGTTGCTTGACAGGTTCAACATCCGATTTTATATTCAGGCTGTGCATTGCTACGTTTGGGTCGAGTCCCGGCATATCTTCATAATTCCAAGCGAAAACGTCGATATACTCTCTAACGAGGGCGATTAGTTCCTCTTTTTCATCAGGTGAAAGATCGCCGCTGATAAATATAGGTTTCGGATTAGCTTCGTCACCCATATTAATTTGAACTACTTTATCCTCAGTAGGAGGTTCTCTTTGCTCAAATCGATCGCCATATTGGATATTCATGTAATGCATCCATGGATCTTCCCAAATAGGCAACTGATCGTCTCCTTTGGTCGTGGAAGGATCAACTGTCGCCATGTTCGACATTAAGGCTTTGAATTTCTCTCCAATACTCACGTCAGAGTCCCACATTGAAGTATCGGATGAATGCCCGCTCTCATTTCTCAGTTGGCTAATGATCTGTTGGTAATATTCATCATCAGATGACGAAGCATAACCTAGACCTCTTTTATGACTGTAATAATTATCCGGTTTTCCTTTTGGTACATAGGTAGGACGGGGGGGAACCCGGACACCTTGACCAAAATGAAGACCTTCACCGAGCGAGAGGTCATAGCCTTGCCTCCTCATATAACCGTTTGCTTGCGAACTATACCGAGAGAAATGTCGCCCAGGCTCTTCATCATCTGAGTTGCTATCCAAGAAAAGATCAGGAGTTAGGGATGGATCCCCTTTTCCAAAGATTATTTCTTTCTCACTCCTGTCTTTGCGGGTAGGATTACCGTTGTTCCAATTGGATTTTGAAGATATTTTGTCGTTGTGCAAGACGAGCGAAGCGGCATGTGTAGACTAGGATCGTCATACAATTCCTGCATTACATCATTGAGACAATACGAGTACTCTAAATCATCATTTATTACTTCATCGGCAAGTTGCCAGTTACAACTTTCATCCGACGATTCACCACCGTCAAGATCGATTACAAGAGGTTCAATGTCATTCAGTACAAGACCTTTACTATAATCGAGCCCGGCTTCGGTATCAGCTTCTTCTCCGCAGTCCGTACCATGGGCCGATGGTTCAGTATCGGATTCAGCACCGTAAAGAAGGGAGTCAGTAAAATAATTTTCTAACCCCTTAAACGGTTGCTTATCCGCGACCACTGTCTTAACCTCATCGTTAGTGTCTACATATTTCAGACACTGATGGAGGGTGGAGGGAACTATAAGATTACTGTGGATCCATGGGCGACCCAACAGTACGTTATAGGAAGTCTCTGTATCTATCACATAGCAGGTGACTTCAGACTTCAAGTCTCCGAGTTGGCACTTCACCCGGATTTTTCCCAATGGTCTTAACCCACTAGTATTGAACCCATAGATGACCGTTCCCGTAGAGGATAATTTGCTGGTAGGAATTCTGAGGTGGTACATTAACCGAAGTGGCATGATGCTGATAGCGAAACCCGGATCGACTTGAATCCGGTTGACAACGCTCGAACCGATATATCCAGTAAAATATAACGGTCTATCATGCTTCGAATTCCTGACTTGCATATCTTCTTTTGTGAAAGCAATGCAAGGAAATTTGGTGGCTGGCAGATTGCAATGCTGAACTGATGACTCTGGCTCTTCAGGAGTTGGCTTGATTTGAGTGAGGAATACTTTAGAATCAGCCAAGGCTTCTTGCAAAGCTTCTCTAGTCTCTTTCGAGAGGCGCAACAACTCGTATAGCGTGATCCTTGCTGGGATGTTAGCCAACTGAGTCATAACATCGAAGCGGTTGGAGTATTTGAACTCTCCGGTTTGTCTCGTCCAATCGGTCGATTGAAACGAGGCTGCTTCGGAAGTTGGACCTCTTTGGGTTGAGATTCTTTCTCTTTTTGCTTAACAACTTTTTGAGGTTTCTCGGTTGCTAAGGGTGGAGTTGTAACCACCCCCAGCTCTTATAAAGTTTTGGTAGGTACAGCTTTGTCTAGCCCCTGCTCAGCTAATTGCTCGGATGCGCTTGGGTAATTGAAACTATACTCGTTTCCACTTCTAGTAGCGAAAACTTTCTGTTCTTCATCAGAAAGTGGTAAAGCTGCTATCTCTTCATCCTCCTTCTCAGGAATCACCGAGGCCCCGTAACAGGACTTCTCTTTTCCCTTGCCTTTCAACTTCTTCTTCAACATGGATGTCGTCCACTGTTCATCTTCAAGCAAATCCGGATGAACCCAAAGGATTTCACCGTTAGGGGTCGTGTGTGACACAAGTCCCTTTTGGCGCTGTCCATGAGGGTCATCGTTGATGGTTTGCATCTTAACCTTCGATACTGGCTCGGCTTGAAACCAGGACAAAGGAACCGATCCGAAGCTAATAGAGACCGCGTTTGCACCTACTTTCTTCTCCTTTGGCTTCGGCGTCACAATACCAACATCAATTAAGGTTTGTATTTTGTCTTTTAAGACATAACACGCCTTAGTGGGATGGTGGACCCTTCTGTGATATGCACAATACTTTGGGTCGTTTGACTTCTTCGCTTCTTCTTGGTTTGTGATGGGTGGAAGCTTGATCTTATTGTTATCCAGCAAATATTTGAAGATAACCGGAACTTCATCATCTTTGAACGAATACTCCTTCGGAAATCTGGGCTCAGAAGTCTTAAACTGCTTCGGAGGCTGTTGATTCTGATTTGGTGCCAACTGGAAGGATGACTGCTGTGGTTGTTGTTGCGGCGGCTGTTGTGACGTTTGATGCGCGTCCACAGCGGTTACGGACCCTCTTCCTCTACCTCGAGGATTAAAGTTCTGTTTTTGATTATTAGCTGGTGGCTGACCCCTCTCCAAATTCCTTCTCTTGAGAAAGCGTTCAGCTTGCTCACCTCTTACTTTCAAATCTTTTCAAGTTTTAGAGGGCACAACCCCCATGACCTCTAATACATCCAACGACAAGTTATTGTGACATGTCTGTAGGATAAACTCTTCTGTGAGCGGATCTCTGCAGTTTACTGCTTTGTTCTGGAATCGTTTAACGAAGACGTCAACCGATTCTCCACCTTTCTATTTCTCGTCCAGCAGGGTACCAATAGAGACCTCTGTGTCGTCGTCGAAGAAATTGGTGAGGAATAATTCTTCCATATCTCCCCAGCTAGTGATGCTTCCGGGTTTCAGGCGTCGGTACCAATCGAAGGCAGGCCCGCGGAGGGTTCCTACGAATGACCGGACCATCAAGGCTTTGTTTCCAGATATTACGCCAAGATGTGACTTGAAATAAATCAAGTGCTGAGTTGGTGAACCCCTGCCATCAAAAGGAGTAAAGTTAATCAAATTAAATTTTGGGGGATAAGGAATCAGATCCCACTCCCTCGGGTACGGGTATGGAATGCCCGTCTTCTTCATTTCTTGGGTCGTCATCAAAGCGTTGACTTTGCTCTCGAGATCTTGCATCTTGTTGTCTTCTTCCTCAGTATTCTTCAAGTAGATCTGAGGAGGTTGAATAGATGATTTGGTTGGACCGCTTCCAGAATTGTCTTTATCAGGAGGAGGATCAGCAAAGATAGTCTCATCTTCTTCATTATCCACTTCAGCTATACATACAGGTATAACGTTACGCTGACTGGATTCTGCCTTCTGGCTCGATTCTGGTTGGTGTTATTGAGCTTGCAAATCTCACATTTGTTGCATCGTCAACTCCATCTCGGTTTTGATCTCCGCTCTAATTTCTTCGCGTTGTTTGGCTAACGCTTCCTGTAGTATCTGGGCCAGCTGATCCGACGTGATTGTAAAAGATTCTCTGGCTCGCCCGACACTAGGCGTGGTACCGTCCGAAGCAACAGCCGAACAAGTATCTGATAGTTCTTCATCTGAAGATAACCCCTCGTGCATCTTTTATAGTCTCGACGTCGGTTGGCCCTTCGTTGTAACCGCGACATCCTTTGAGAGAGACCCCGCTCAACTCTCCCTTCTGAAGAGAAATCAGGGTCAGGGTTGATTAACTGTCATTTTCCTCTGCCGGTCATATTAATGGTGACCTCAGGGAATTCATCTCGTTGAATTGCCGTCTTCTTCTTGTTGAAACGCCTCATTTTAGGTTTTGACGCTTCCGCGGAAAGTCTTTGAAATACAGATACTCGTGTTGACTTATTTTTGGAGCAACTGTATTCTGTCAGCACTGCCTTAATGAGTCTCTCGCATGCGCAATGAGACTCATCTTCTCAGATAATCCTTTTTCTCGATTTATTGTTTTGATAGTACAGCTCATCATTATTGTGATTTGAGCAACCTATCTTTGGTTTGTGACTCTTGTTAACATGCACAGGACGACTAGTCATCGCCTCTGAGCAATCCAAGGTTAAATTTTTAAATCCACCCCTTTGCGGGTGTGGAGTCTTCATAGGTCCTAGACGAGAATGAACTGGTATTCTCTCGTTTTGGACTGGAGTAATTCTGACGGGAGGGTGTTTACGACCCCCTGTATAAGAAACCACTAAGGGTTTCCTTGCTGGATCTGGGTTTTCTTTGACTGGGGCTTTGCTTCGATCGTTAACCGAAGGACCGAGGCGATCCGCCATTGTGATCTTGAATTTGGATAAGTCTGGGCTAACCCAGGGTTTCACATGTGATGCAGTAGACGCCGTTGTAGTAGAAGGGCCAGAATCGGGCGTCGATGGAACTGAAGATGTGGTTTTGCGACGGAGATGAGCATCACAGCCAAATGAAGTGCCGCGGCAGTCATGACTATCGCGGTTGAGCAAAGTGCCGCGGCAGCCATAACTGCCGCGGTCGTATAAAGTGCTACGGCAGTATGGGCTGCCGCGGTTGGAGATTGCATCCCCTTGTGATTTTTGGGCACCTTCGGTTTTGGGAACCCAAATTTTGCAGTTCTTAGGTGACTTTTCAGACACTATTTCTTTCTTGTTTCTCTGAGCTTGTTGACGAAGTGCACGGGCACGAGCGGCCTTCACTTGACGTTTTTGTATGCGTTCTTTAAGGGTCGAACGAGCCCTTTTGACAAGAGTCCATTCCTCCGTCGTAAGCCGTGCAGAAATATGATTATTTTTCCGTTGAGGCAACTGAACCACCTTTTGCTTCCTCGACTCTAGATCCGCATAGTAATGGACCCCGTCGGTTTGTTGTAAGGCCTTGGCCAATTGACGAGCACGGCGTTGGCGCTGTCTCTGACGAGCCCTCTTCGTCAGCACCGGTGAGCTATTCATCAGCGACTCCTTAATGGGTGCGGAGTCGTTTGGAGCAAGGATGTCGCAGGTAGATTCTTTAGCAGCAATCGAGCAAGAACCTTCACCTACGGTCTTCATTGGCATTGCAGACTTGAAAACTTTCTTGGAAGAGGAAATCTTCCTGTACTTGCAAGACGAGGAAGATTTTGAGGATGAGGATGACAGATACTCCTCAAATTTTGCTTGATCGAATTCATATTCGATCTCTTCACTGATGATGATCTTGATCGGCTGCGACACTGCGGCCTCGGCAGCGAGGCCGCTGGCTCCCACTGTGGTCACCAGTTTGTTTTTGGCGAAAGTCGTTTCCATTGCAGATTCCATTAAACTTCGATCGTTTACAGAAGGTTACAATGAAAATTAAATAAAATTACAACTTTTGAGAAAATAACACAGAAATCGTCTATCGAGTTCTGCTTTGTGGGACTTTGCCTATGCCGGGAGTGCTTTGGCTCGTGGACCACCGATTCGTAGATCGTGAGGTTGTTTAGAGATCCTTCCTTCGTTTATCGAAGTAGGGATTTGAAGCGAATATCTTATCGATGTAAGATGTTCACTCTTCCAAAGATCAAGTCTATGCTTAGATCTCTAGGAATCACCAAACACTGTTTATGAAAGGTGAGAATTCTCTCTCTTCTTCTAAAAGCTCAAGCCTTTTTTGCTCCAATCTGCTCTCTGTCCTTTATTTCGTGTCTAGGGAGGTATTTATAGGGGTAAGAGTGCACACCAGTGGGAATGGGGGCGAAACAACTGACCAAGTAATTGCCCCTTTGGCCGCGGCAGCCAACACTGCCGCGGCTGTTAGCGCGACAGCGTAGACTGTCGCGGCCAAAGGGGCAGTTATAACCACGTTTCTTCGTGTTTGAAACTGCTCCCCCACGACCTTTAACCACCTTTTTTCGTGGTTTAACTGCTTGTCCACGTCAACACATGTTTTATTTCAGATATTCTGCCACGTGGACTTCAAAAAAATCATCGTGTAATTGCTTAGTAACTGCTGTGGCACTCCTGTAACTTGCGCGCCACCATAGACCGTCGCGCCTAAGGCGCGCCACCCTGGGTTGCCGCGCCTAAGGATTGTCACCCTGGGTTGTTTGTTGGTGTATTGATCGTTGTATACACACTGTTCTTTTCTCATCCTTGAGTTGTATTTGGATATCTATGAGCATTTTTTAACGCCTACAACAGCCAGTTCTAGCACACAACTTGCTAGTTCTAAACCCAGCCCGTGATTTTTTCATGCTATTTTGTTATTTCTTGGTTCTACGTTAGTTCTATCTTCTATCCCACTAGTTATAGCCTGTATACAGCCAGTTCTAACCCACAACTTGCTAGTTCTAAACCTAGCCCGTGATTTTTTCATGCTATTTTGTTATTTTTTTGTTCCACGTTAGTTCTAGCTTCTATCCCACTAGTTCTAGCTTCTATCCCACTAGTTCTAGCTTCTATACGTCCAGTTCTAGCCCATATCTTGCTAGTTCTAAAACCAGCCCGTGATTTTTTCATGCTATTTTGTTATTTCTGGGTTCCATGTTAGTTCTAGCTTCTATCCTACTAGTTCTAGCCTGTATACAGCCAGTTCTAGCCCACAACTTGCTAGTTTTAAACCTAGCCCGCGATTTTTTCATGCTATTTTGTTATTTCTTTGTTCCACATTAGTTCTAGCTTTTATCCCACCAGTTCTAGCTTCTATACGTCCAGTTCTAGCCCACATCTTGCTAGTTCTAAAACCAGCCCGCGATTTTTTCATGTTATTTTGTTATTTCTTGGTTCCAGGTTAGTTCTAGCTTCTATCCCACTAGTTCTAGCTTCTATACGTCCAGTTCTAGCCCACATCTTGCTAGTTCTAAACCCAGCCCGCGATTTTTTCATGTTATTTTGTTATTTCTTGGTTCCACGTTAGTTCTAGCTTCTATCCTACTAGTTCTAGCTTCTATACGTCCAGTTCTAGCCCATATCTTGCTAGTTCTAAAACCAGCCCGCGATTTTTTCATGCTATTTTGTTATTTCTTCGTTCCACGTTAGTTCTACCTTCTATCCCACTAGTTCTAGCCTCTATATGTCCAGTTCTAGCCTACAACTTGCTAGTTCTAAACCCAGCCCTTGTTTTCTTCTTGCTATTTTGTTATTTTTGGGTTCCACGTTAGTTCTAGCTTCTATTCCACTAGTTCTAGCTTCTATACATCCAGTTCTAGCCCACAACTTGCTAGTTCTAAACCCAGCCCTTGTATTTTTCATGCTATTTTGTTATTTTTAGGTTCCACGTTAGTTCTAGCTTCTATCCCACTAGTTTTAGCCCGTATACATCCAGTTCTAGCCCATAACTTGCTAGTTCTAAAACCAGCCCGGGATTTTTTCATACTATTTTGTTATTTCTTGGTTTCACGTTAGTTCTATCTTCTATCCCACTAGTTCTAGCCTGTATACATCCAGTTCTAGCCTACAACTTGCTAGTTCTAAACCCAGCCCTTGTTTTTTTCATGCTATTTTGTTATTTCTTGGTTCCACGTTAGTTCTAGCTTCTATCCCACTAGTTCTAATTTCTATACATCCAGTTCTAGCCCACATCTTGCTAGTTCTAAAACCAGCCCACGATTTTTTCATGTTATTTTGTTATTTCTGGGTTCCACGTTAGTTCTAGCTTCTATCCCACTAGTTCTAGCCTCTATACGTCCAGTTCTAGCCCACAACTTGCTAGTTCTAAATCCATCCCTTGTTTTTTTCATGCTATTTTGTTATTTCTTGGTTCCACGTTAGTTCTAGCTTTTATCCCACTAGTTCTAGCCTGTATACAGCCAGTTCTAGCCAACAACTTGCTAGTTCTAAACCCAGCCCTTGTTTTTTTCATGCTATTTTGTTATTTCTGGGTTCCACGTTAGTTGTAGCTTCTATCCCACTAGTTCTAGCTTCTATCCCACGTTAGTTCTAGCTTCTATCCCACAACTTGCTAGTTCTAAAACCAACCTTCGTAATTTACTTGCACACTTGTTATTTTTACTTCTACGAGATTGAACCAGCAGAAACAAACGTAATACACTTGAACTAATGCTCAAGTAGAATTAACAAGAAAGAGCTATAACGTTCTCAAATGCAATTAGATCTAACAAGGGCTCTTTTTGACCAATAACAGGACATTAGAAAGTCCAATACCTCTGTTAATGTACATTTTCAATCTAACTGCTACATACATAATTGTATTTTTATAAACATTGAATCATTCTCTTTGTATAAACATGTCATTCATCACTATAAGCTGACCCATCTGCATGTCTTTGCTCACAACCGGCTAACAATAATTTTGCGGCAACCCTCGCTCGCATAGCTTCAAGGGTGTCGTCCGGAGGATTTACCCGCAATGTCGAGCGACCTTGAATTATTGCTTGGATGTAGAGGTAGACGAATACACCATAGTCATAGCTGCAACATATTATGCCATATTAGACATTTTCCCTAGAAGATAGAACTATAACACGTTTTACGCGAAGGAACTAACCTCCCTCTTTGTTGCTCGCATTTGATGGCCCTGTATTTAAATACTCTGGATACATTTGACCTTACAAAATCAACTTGCTGTTCATTAAAATAGATTATGATTTTATAAACAGGCTCCATCCAAGCTTCATGGCCAGCAGAACTGTAGTGGTTGACGACCTTTTCTTTCAGATCAACTTCAACCAGATGCCAATGGTCGTGCCGGACCAACGGAATCAACAGATGCTCTATGCGTACGGCTGTGTATTTTTCAATATATTGCAAAAATAGCTCGTAATGCGATGGGTCGACGGAATAAAGTGAGTGCTGCCAATAGTAGCACGTAATGTTCAGTATTATGCATGAGGGAAGATAGAACCAACTTGCTTCTACATTAGGACTAACATGTTATAAGCTAGAACTAACATTCTAGTTGTTAGGGCTAACGTGTACTTAAAAGAAAGAACACTGAGACGACGCTAAATTTTTGGTCATATGACTCTTGCTGGATCGTATCCAACAATGCTTCTTCCATCTGTAACATCAATGAAACATTAAAATTCAATATGAATAAGACTATACATTATTAAGCGTATATAATCTAACCTTGTCATCAAGACGGCCACCACGAAGCAAATACAACAGCTCTTCTCTGTTCATAGTGCTATTGGCTGTTTTAATAGCATCATATCTCCTGAAAATAAGAACTAACATGGATTAGGACTAACATGTAACGAATTAGCATATAAATAGTCAATTGAAACTTACTTGTGATTCTTTTGGGAGCAAAACTTGGTTAGGCAATTATTTTCAGCTGCGAAGAGTCTAGCAGATACTTCAGATGGTATCCTAAAATTATGTACAATGGTACCCCTGCTATCTATTATACGTATGTTAAACAATGCAGTGTCTGGAATATCTCTGTTTAACTCGCCCAATAGACCTTCCTCCGCAGCCGTCATTGCCTTCAAACTCAAGTCATCCCAGGTGGGATATTGTTTGCCGTTATAAAATTGATAACTTTGTCAGCTTTGTGTACACCATCAGGACTTGCATGTATATCTATAATATCTTTTTGCTTTTTCTTTCCCTTTCCCTCTGTGTATGGTGTCTTACACCATTTAGACCGCTTGCTTGCCCTTCGAACCTTCCTCCGTGGGGCTGCTACAATCTCCTCTGTTTGCACATCACTTGACAGAGCTTCAAAGATTTTGTCCACCTGATGTGAAATATTAGCAACAGCCTTGGCAGAACTATCTACATTCTCACTTTCTCTTCCAGCATGCTTCTCTTCCCTATACATAATCTCCGCCTCTTTCTGTACATTCTCCTCAACCCTGCTATCTACATGACACCTTTCTCCACCAACAAGCTCAGCTTCCTTCTCTGATTTCCTATCTACATTTTCCACCTCCTTATCTACATTATCCACTTCCCTATCTACATTTTCCTCCTCCATATCTACATTATCCTCAACCTTGTTATCTACAATAACCTCTTCTCTATCTGAATTCTCCACAGCTTTATTCTCGGGGGGTTCCGCTTCACCATTCTTCTGGGGGGCGACATCCTCCCCGTCTTCCCCTTCTATTATAGCTTTCCCCTCAGCTATATTCCCAACATCAGCTCCTTCTTCCATTGAACCAATAGGCTCCACAACTTTGCCTTCCATTATGGTGCCCTCCAAATCAACTTCACATCCATGAACAGCAACATCATCAACAGGCTCCTCAGCATCATCCTCAGCCATCTTATGTTCAGCTTCTTGCATGATGGGGTCTTCCTTATGTAATCTACTAGATTTGGAAGGCTGTTCCTCCTCATCAGGCCGTGGGTTCAGCTTCATTTTTTTAATAATTTTTTGTTTGATATTTGCCTTTAGCACCACGGGGTCTATGACGTCATCAGGTCTTCCAAGTTCTTCAATTATTCTGTTTAGCCTGTTGATCTCAATCATAAATTCTTTACAATACGTACTCTTGCTCTGCTTTGTGGCAAAGAGTAGTCGTTGGAGGAATTTAGCAGAATTTCTCCAAAAGGTAAGTTGTTGCTCAATGGGTAGATCCTTCACCTCCTCTTCATCTTCAAAAGCATTGTCAATATGTTTTGACATAATCTGAAATTATTAAGAGATTACATTATAAAAAAATAGGATTATACATACATGGATATTGTTTACATTTAGCTTTAGATAACTTAGACCTAACAGGATACTTACATAGCCTATTGAGAAGTTCTTTGTTTCCTCCGCCCTCACCTTCCTCTTTAACTTAGGCACATGACGCACTCCTTCACTCCCCTGAACGGCGGGAAGTACAACAAGCTTTGAAGGAGCAGGCCTAACTTCCACAACAGGCCGATCAACTTCAGTTATTGAAGCTGATTTAGCCTTCAATGCAACGGTCCTCACCTAAAATATGAGACTTTCACCTCCTTTTCTGATGCCCAGTTTGTCATTGGAGGTCTGGACTTGTCGACGTAGGGATATTTCTTTAACCCTATCATCTCATAGTATCAAAGCTAAAGCAAATACATTAAGCATTCAAATCAGAACTAACAAGGCATAAATTAGAGCTAACAAACAGATACTCCGTTAGAACTATTGTGACCCCAACTAGAACCTAGAACTAGCATGCCTCCTATTAGAACTAAGGTGAGATGCAATAGAACTAACCGAACTTTATTAAAACTAACATGACCCAATTCTGAACTAACATGATGTCATTTAAGGCTTAACAGCATGACCCAAATAAGGACTAACATGAATACGGCTAGAACTAACATGAGCAGAAACTAGAACTAACGTGGTGAAAAGTAGAACTAACATAGCAGAAAACAGAACTAACGTGGCATAAGTTAGAACTCACATGGCATGAATCAGAGCTAGAATGAACCAAATTGAGTAAAACATGGCACTTACACACAAAAGTGTCATGCAACCTGGGACATATGTGACCCCTGGCTTCTTCTTGCACTCTACAGCAACTTTAATCCCCCTGTTAATTTCTGTATAAAAGAATTGAGCCCAAGCTATCTTATTGACCCTCTCAATGCTATCCAGATATCTGAGTAGAGGTCTAGGGATACCCTCCCCACTTCTGGGGCATCATATCATAGAGCATTGGTACAGAATTTGCAGCAGAACAAAATCTTGGATATCCTCTTCTTCTGTAGACTCCACGAGCCTTTCCAGCTGCCCTTCAAGGTATCTTCGATGGGTAATTGTTGCTTTTTTTAACTTCTTCCCATCTTCAGTTTTAAAAAGATGAGCGAAGTATTGCATCCAGATTCTGTTTGTTGAGTCCCGGTTGATACGTATGAGTTCCCCATAAGCTGGGAAGTATGTATGGTTATGGACCCATTGCAAATCAAATTTAATACTTTTCAAGCCCCCAGTCTTTGAATCAGGGATACAAAATGTGCCATTGGCCCTATCATAATAACTCAGCAGCAGTTCAAGCGTGGGGCGATCAGGCGCAAGAGCCCTGAATAAAATGTAGTGCTGAAATATCGATCCGCGATATGCATCCCTGTGACACTGACGCATCTTCGGAGCAATACACTTCATGAATTGCTAATAACCCGTCATATTGATGGTTAGCCTTAATGATTCAAACGGCTTATTTTTAGCAAGCCTTTTCCTGTAAAAATAAAAATTTCAAGTTCAATTAGAACTAACGTGAACTGAATTAGACCTAACACTAAACGGCATCTAATAGAACTAACGCCGACTGTTATAGAACTAACATGGACTCAAACTAGAACTAATATTGCCTAGCACTAACATTAGGGCACGGCATCTAATAGAACTAACGCCGACTGTTATAGAACTAACATGGACTCAAACTAGAACTAACATTGCCTAGCACTAACATTAGGGCACATTACTTTGAAACCCCAAATAGTGGATAACTTTGAAACCCCAAATAGTGGATAACCTAGCACTTACTATTTTTCTGGGGGGGGTACGATGGCACGGCCAGCCCTTGCCGTTCTTCTTTGGCGGTTTCGCCATTCTAGGGCATGCTTTTGCATTACCATGAGGGTTTGAGTGGCTTCCTCCGTGCTGCCAACCCCAGACAAACCGTCTTTTTCCTTCAAATCGCCGCGATGAGAGATTTCGTAGTCATTTACCGATTCCGATTCCCTAGACGACATTTTCCGGCGAAAAACCTAGACCGCGAAAATAAACTCCGTCGCTGGAAATGGAGGTTCGAGAGATTCGGTGGCTCTTTTGTACTTGGGAAGAAAGTGAAAATAGAGGTGGGGTAAAAGAGGCATCGTAATCGAGTCCAGTCCATTTAATGAGATGTGACGAATCGTCTGGGGACGAAGGAGAAGGGCAAAGTCGGGTTTTTACAAAATATAATACCTCTGGCTGTATACAGCTGACGTGGAGGGCCTTAGAAATATTAAAGGCTGCTTTTTGGGGCTTATACACAAGTGGGAAAATACAAGGGGCCTCGTCACATGATTTTTCAGCTTTTGGGGCCTCGACACATTTTTCCCTTCTTTTTTTGAGCTGGAAAAAAAACAGCAGATAGTTGTGAACAGTGCAGGGGAAATTCGCAGAAGAGCGACGGCTGATTTGTGTGCAAAGAGGGTTTTTGGCATCCCTTTGAGAGAGAGATTGTTTGAGGGTTTAGGTTGAGAGATTGTAAACCCAAGTTGTATTCTATCCTTCTAATAGTAGATCTCCCCCCTCCTTGTCCCGTGGACGTAGGCGATTTGCCGAACCACGTAAAATTTGTTGTCTTGCTGTCTTGAGATTTGTAATAGCTTGTTTAGGTTCCCCCGACATATCAGTCCTAGAACTGATGATAGGAAGAGCTGATATCATACTTTGTTGAGATATCTTGCTTTCGGTTTTTGTTTCCTTTGAGAAATAAGAATTTTGTTATGATCTACTCTCTTGTTGTGCACCATACGGACCGGAGGTGCTGTGAAAATTTCCGCTACGCACAACAAGTGTTATCAGAGTTCCGGGTTGGATTTGGGAGCTTGTTCGAATGATTCACTGTTGGATTCTTATTTGAAGAGTTAGATCTACAACATGGATGAAACAAGTACATCGGGATCGTCTCTTTCAAAGGCGA
The DNA here is from genome assembly GCA_022839385.1 of Asparagus kiusianus. NCBI lineage: Eukaryota > Viridiplantae > Streptophyta > Magnoliopsida > Asparagales > Asparagaceae > Asparagus > Asparagus kiusianus. The sequence goes on from BQKN01000834.1 coordinate 885,006, forward strand.
TACAGAGTCTGAGCATCAATAATACAAAGATTGATGTTCCAAAGTTCGACGGCAAGATCAATTTTGGTTTGTGGAGATACCAGGTGATGGATGCGTTGGATGCACAAAATTTGGAGGAGATTCTTGAGTTACAAGAGAAACCTGTAGATATGGAGGATAAGGTTTGGAAGAAGATGAACAGTAGGGCTTGTGGAGTTATTAAGTCATGCTTGACGCCAGATCTAATTTATGATGTGATGAATGAAACGTCGGCGAAGAGATTATGGGAAACGCTCAATGAAAAGTATATTACTAAAAGCATTGAGAATCAGCTTCACTTGAAGAAAAGGTTTTACTAGTTCAAGATGAAAAGAGGAGTTTCCATTAGGGAGCATGTAAACAATTTCACTAAGCTACTGTCGGATATGATCAATGTGGACATCATGGTTGAGGATGAAGATAAGGCGATGCTACTTTTGTGTTCGTTGCCTGAGGATGATTATGATACTTTTGTCCTAACTATGATCAATAGTAGAACTATTGTTAGTTATAAGGAGGTGACCTCACCTTTGGTAAATTATAAATTAAGGAAAAGTGATAACGAACCCTCCGAAAAGGCATCGGGAGATGCACTAGTAGTTCGGGGCCGTACTCCAAACCGTTAGCAGTCCAACCGCTCAAAATCGAGGAATAGAGGTGGTCATAAGAGTGTTGGTAGGAAACCAGTGTCGTTTTTGTAAAGAAGAAGGACATTGGAAGAATGACTGCCCAAAGTTGAAAGATAAAGTTAGGAAGAATAAAGGGAAAGATGTACAAGCTTCGAAAGTGAATGTTGTCAAGGCTAGTGATGATAATTCAGATATAGATTCTTCAGGCTATTCTTGCTCTGTATTACGGTCAGTTTGTTACACTGACTCTACAGAGTGGATGATGGATTCTGGTGCTACATACCATATTTGCCCTAGGAGAGATTGGTTCTTCAGCTTTGAGGAGTTGGAAAGAGGGGATGTCGTGCTTATGGGTAATGATCACGTATGGCCTATTGGTGGTATTGGTACAGTACGGATCCGGATATGTGACGGGGTGACTCGGGAGATGAAGGAAGTGAGATTCGTTCCTTAATTGACAAAAAATATCATTTCGCTTGGAACTTTGGAGGCAGCTGGCTATAAGGTGATCTTGGAGAATGCGACTCTGAAGGTCACAAAGGGGTCCATAGTGGTGATGCGAGGTGTTAGGGAAAACAATCTTTACTACTTAAAGGAAAACACAGTAACAGTGGGTCTGGCAACTTCGATTACCATAGAGGAAGATACTACCAGCTTATGGCATATGAGATTGGGACACACTGGTGATAAGTCCCTACAGGTATTAGCAAAGCAGTAGCTATTGAAGGGTGCAAAGACCTGCAAGATAGAGTTGTGTGAACATTGCATACTTGGGAAGAAGATAAAAGTGAAATTCGACACCGCTATTCACAATACTCAAGATACATTAGACTACATTCACACAGATGTTTGGGGCCCTTCCAAGCACACATCACTTGGTGGAGCCAACTATTTTGTCACTTTCATTAACGATTATTCTAGGAGAAATTGGGTATACCCTATGAAGCATAAATATGAGGTCCTGGATATTTTTGTGAAGTGAAAAAAGAAAGTGGAGCTGCAGATAGATAAAAAGGTGAAGCCTCTTCGTTCGGACAATGGAGGAGAGTATAAGAGTGATCTATTTCTGTAGTTTTATCGGGATCACAACATTAGGCGACACTTCACAGTTCGTGAGACACCGCAATAGAACGGGGTGGCTGAAAGATTGAATCATACCTTACTAGAGAAGGTGTGATGTATGATGACACAGAGTGGATTGTCAATATCCTTTTGGGTCGAGGCGTTGGTTTATACGATCCATCTCGTGAATAGGTTACCGTATGCTGTAATACAGTGGAAGACTCTGATAGAGCATTGGTCTGGTTCGGTAGCTAGTGACTATAAGTCACTTCGGATATTTAGGTGTCCTGCTTATTACCATGTCAGTAATGGTAAATTAAATCCGAGAGCGAGGAAAGCAATCTTTGTTGGATTTAGAGAAGTTGTTAAAGGCTTCAAATTATGGGATCGACATGAAAAGAAGATAGTTATTAGAAAGGATGTCACATTTAATGAGGCATACATGATAAGGCCTCAAGTCCCTCAACAGATGGAGGGAGACCAGACCGTTAGGATATAGCAACAAGTGGAGGATGATGTGACTCCACCCACTTCAGATAGCATTGTATTCATTAAGGCTCTTATAGAGGTGACACTAGGAGGAGATGGGATGACAGATGTGCATTTAGAGGATACAGTGGATGTTGGGACTCAGGAACATGGTCATGTTCAGGAGTCTATTGCAGCTAATAGACCAAGAAGAAACATTCGTTGGTCAGCTAGATATGATGATGTCATGGTTGCATATGCTTTATCAGCAGAAGTCGTTGATGATTTGGTTCCTTCTATATTCAAGGAAGCAGAGTCAAGCTCTGATTCGATTAGGTGGAGGGAAGCCATGGAGGAGGAGATGCAGTCTCTTCATAAGAATGATACTTGGGAACTTGCAAAGCTACTGAAGAGTAAGAAGGCTATTGGATGCAAGTGGGTATATACAAAGAAAGAGGGATCTTCTATTAGGAAAATTAGATTCAAAGCCTGATTGGTTGCTAAGGGATATGCACAGCTAGAGGGCGTTAATTACAACAAGGTATTTTAACCTGTTGTGAAGCATTCGTCGATTCATATTTTATTGGTATTGGTGGCTGCTGGATTTGGATTTGGTCCAGATGGATGTGAAAATAGCCTTTCTACATGGAGATTTAGAAGAGGAGATCTACATGACATAACCTATATGATTTAAAGCTACATGAAAGGAGGAATTAGTGTGCAAGCTGAAGAAGTCTCTTTACAGATTGAAGTAATCACCGCGATAATAGTACAAGAGATTCGACGGCTTTATGATTGGCCGAGGGTACACGAGGAGCCCATATGACCCCTGTGTTTACATGCACAAGTTATAAAATGGTGAGTATATTTATTTGCTGTTATATGTTGACGATATGTTAATAGCTTCTAGGAATACTTCAGCTATTATAAAGTTGAAAAAGGGGTTGTCATCCGAATTTGAGATGAAGGACCTTGTAGAAGCAAAGAAGATATTAGGTATGAAGATTGAGAGAGACAGGGTGAATGGGAGGTTAAAGTTGACACAGAGAAGTTACTTGCAAAAGAAGCTGAAGAAATTCAGTTATGATGGCAATGCTAAGGCGGTGAGTACTCCATTAGCTCTTCACTTTAAGCTATCAGCTAAGATATCACCTATTTCAGTTGAGGACCGTGAATATATGTCCAAAGTTCCATATGCTAATATTGTGGGTAGCTTGATGTATACGATGGTGTGTATAAGGCTACATTTGTCACAGGCCGTGAGCATGGTATCTAGTGATGAACTTGTTTGTGCTAGTAAAAAATTATTACATGCCTTTAATAAATTGCATAAAGATTTTATTGATTTACAAGGCAAGCATGATAATTTAAAATCCGATCATGAGAAGCTAGCTTCCAAATTTGATGTCATTACAAAAGAAAATATTATGCTTAAAGAAAACAATGACTTGTTAAATTTGAAAAAAAAAATTTGATCTCATCAATTTCTAGCCTATCTCATGCTAAGATTGATGCCATGGTAGAATTAGAGAACATAAAAAATGATACAACTTCTTTTATAAATAAATATTTATGTTCTACTTCTAATGTTAATGCACATATGTCTAATGGTTAGTTGAATATTGTTAAAAATCACATTTCATCTTTAGATTCAACTCTTAAAACATGCATTATTAATAATAAGAAACTTATGGACTTATGTGCAAAGTCTCATGTTAATTCTTTCAAATCCAACATTCACTATTCACATATTTATAGCAAAATTTACAAATGTTCAATTTGCGGTCGTAAAGGCCACATTGCTAAATTTTTCTATGATGCACATAAATCTTCTAAGACTAATTCTTCTTGTACATCTCATAAGGCTTCTTCATCACATGCACATGTACATGCACAAACTCATCATGCTCATTATAAACATGCACATGTGTTTAATTGTGATCTATGTGGTCGATTTGGCCATTTGGCAAAGTTTTGCTTTGATTTGAAAAAGATTTTACTTTTGCCAAATAATTTTAAAAGACCACAGAAGTTTAATTGTGATCATTGTGGTCGTTTTGGTCATTTGACCAAATTTTGTTTTGATATGAGGAGAGTTTCTCGTTTGCAAAATAATTTTCAAGATAAACCTATTTTCACAAATGAGTCTCGTGCACAACCGTTTGGTCAACATAAGCAAATGTCTCCTTTCCATTGTACTTATTACAATCAGAAGGGTCATTTGAGTAATTTTTGTTATGACCATGTCCGTGCACCACATGCGCCCAAGAGGGTTCATAACCCTAGAGATTTGAGATTGAATGATAGGGGTCATGTCCCTAACCAATCCGACACTAAGAATGCTTGGGTGCCAAAATCTTTTTAAACCAAGTATTTTAGTTTTTTTTTTCTTGGTTTTGAAAATTATACTTTAATTTTTTGAACATGAAAATAATTCTTTTTATTGGTCAAATTCTTTTGTTTTCATAATTATTGGTTTTTGTTTTGATGAGAGGTTTGTGTATATATAATCCCCCGGATTTATTGGGTGTTTATTCCCAAATCTTATTTACCGGGTACTATAAGTCCTTATATGGGTTGGAACAAGCCTAAGAGCTTGATATATTGTTACCTCTCTTGCACTTTGTTAAAAATTTTGTTTTGAGTTATTGCTTTGAATTTATTATATAAGCACAAATAGATGATTCAAATTTCAAATATGCTTTATAATGTATTCTTTATGTGGTTTGATCAAGTTTTACAAAAAAAAAATCTTTATTGATCAAACGTCATTTTTAGGCTTAAAATTTGATTTATGATTTCATTTGGTTAATTTGTTTTCATTTGAAAACTTTTTGCATGATTCTCATGTTCCTCTTCTTTTGATTTCATGTGACGCCCCTGGGTTCACACACGGCTGCAGTCCGAGGTGAAACCATGGATGTCAAACCTGCCATGCACCACACCGTGCAGTAACACGTTTCACCATCACAATCACTATCTCTCTAGTGGAGTCAACAACAGGTGTAGGTACAAAGCAAGTGAAAAGTGAATCAACAATACTGGATGAAATGATAGAACACAATACATCTCATCAACGAAATAAACTGTAGTACATAGTCAAAGTCTGAAATGAAATAAACTGGAGTTCTTACAAGTCTCAAAATACAGTAAGTCTGAGTAAAGGAAATTTAGGCAACACAGCCTTTACAACTCTAGAATAAACTCTCAAATGTCTGACAACAACTACAGTGGAGCCCAAAAAAAAGTAATACATAGATAAAAAATAAAGCTGAACACTAAAGTAGTCCACTATCAACCTGCGACTCTCCGTGCTCCTGGCTCGTGACCTGAAAGGGGGAGGGACAACGAGCGTCAAAGCGCTAGCGAGCAACATCGCAACCAACCCCAAGGGATAGGGCTCGTTGTATAAGAAAATACAATAATGTACAATAGCATTAAATCATTATACAAACAGATATGGGTCTTAATACTTAGGGAAATACAACACGAGCATAGGTACGTCGAGCGAAATAATCCAAACAAGGAAACCCTCATGTATATACCTTGTATCTCAAATTGTAGATCCCTAAACACCAAGCCCGGAGTCTAATACATAAACAATAAAGAAAAGATAACAATCCCATTTCTAACAATAAGCATATCTATGTCAAAATCTCGTAGTTGAAATAAGTGTTATGCACAGCTCATGCCACTATCAAGTCCAACTACATAAAAAAATGTCATACTCAAATACCCAAATGTATATTATGCTCAAGGTTTAGCAAAAATTGTCCAACACGGGGTCTTTAGTCACTTATAGTCCAACACGAGGACTTTCGTCGCTTATAGTCCAACACGAGGTCTTTAGTCGCTTATAGTCCAACACGAGGACTTTAGTCGCTTATAGTC
>BQKN01000834.1:923356-943283 GCA_022839385.1 Asparagus kiusianus
CACAAATTTTGTGTTTGGTAGTGAGGTGTCATATTCTCATCCACTCATTCCAATTCCCAACTACTCTCCAACTCATGTGAATGTGGGCACCGATTTTAATATTTATTTTTAGTTATTTAATATACTTTATACTAAATATATTTAATTTAAATACCTTTTAATCAGATTTTGAAATATATTCAATAAATAAAAATGTAAATTACTAATATTTTTTAATATATAGTATTTTTTAATAATTTTTAATTTAAATAATTATTATTAAATATTTAATAGTCTAATATATTTGATATTAAATGTATTAATGATTTATCATATTTTAATTAAATAAAATAATTTATTAAATATAAAATGTGTACTTAATATCTACTTTAATTTATATTATTTATATATTTATTTAATATTTATTTATATAAAATGTGTACTTAATATAAAATGTGTACAAAATAATTTATATTATTCAGTTAGAAAATAAGTAATATTAAATAATATTTAATATGTTAAATAATAAAAATATTAAATATTAAATAATTAACTATTTATATTTAATGTTTGACAAAATTTCTACTAATTTAGTGTTTATATAAATATACAAATTATTAGTAAAATTTCAATTTTAAATTTTAATCATAAAAAATTATTAATTAAATAATAATTATTTTTCTAATAGAATAATAACTGCGCTTGTTAATAATTATTTAAGACTTAGTCCAAAAATCCATTCAAAAGTTTAAAAATCCTTCTAAAAAGCCCAAGATTTTAACCAAAATATCCTAGTCCTAATCTTAAACCTAGAATATAGGATTCTTGGACAATAACCCTAGTCTTACAAATAATCCCAAATGAATAACACTCCCTATAAAGGTCATTCTTCTTGAGATTTTAGGATAAACTTTGAACCGAGATAGGGAATTCTCTCTTCTCAGGTCTCAGGGGTGAACTCAAGGGGGCTAAAGAATTCCTTCCGAGATCCCTTCATGTATTGTGACTATCAACCATGAATATTTCTTTTAATGATAACATTTACAAAACTATGTTAATCAATTATTAAAGGGTTTTGTGAAAATAGTACCATAACTAATTTTATTAGGGAAAACTATCATAAACTATAAATAATAATAATAATCCGATACTATGACAAAACTATATGATAGCTTTATGATATCAAGTTTGGTAAGAAATATTCATAACTCAATTTTACAAAAATCTTATGGGTGTGAATCGGATAACATAACTTTTTTATTTCACTAAACCCCCTGATTGTTGAGATGTCTCATGAATGTTAGATCTGAATATCTGAGATCTAATCCATAAAATCATGATTAATTCAAAGAGAATAAACAACAACAATGAGAGCGAAAGCTTATACCTGAATCTATTGTTTGGATTTGCACGGATCTGAATTAGGGTTTGATCTTCTAATCTTGAGGGTCTCTCCTTTAGAATATCTTTAGATGGGGATTAAGTGAATAGAGAATGTAACCCTAGATTAGGGACCATAACCCCTTATTTATAGTTGTTGTACTTTTATAATTTGGCCCCTCATCAAATTATAATTAAACCTGGTATCCGCACATTTAACCCATGATATAGTTAAATACTCATTGACCCAATTACCTGATTGATCACTTTATGCGTGTCAACTAAAAGATAGCAACACATAATGATATAACATATGTGCCCACAAATAGAGTTAATTAGATTTAAATCCAACAATCTCCCACTTGGGTACCATATGTTTCCTTAAAGTGTGTATAACCTTATGAGCTCAAAAAATTGCTATCATAGATAAGGGTATTTTCGAACAATCTCATCCATTAACAATATCAATATATGATCAAAGCGGCATTCGTCACATTTATCATGAGTCGACCCATCAATGGTCACATATACCAATATAATCAAACGACATAGATCAATCATGGATGTGCAACATGAAAATTACATGCAATGTGATCAGTACAATCTATTTTTAACTGGTCCTACTTTAAACTTTAGTGAGGTCAACCTCAACATTATGTACCAGAGTGTATGAACTAAAAAACTTTATTCTGATCAGACAATACAACCTAACATAAAACACCACAATTACCAACTCCCACTAAATCATGAAATCATGATATCCTCAAATAATACCATACCCATATGAGCAGTATGCTCATGAAAGACCTTAGATGATAATCCTTTAGTAAGAGGATCAGCTATCATGGAGTTTGTCCAAATGTACTCTATGGATACCTGTCCACTCTGTACCCTTTCTTTCACAACTAGGAACTTAATGTCAATATGTTTTGACTTAGTTGAGCTCATGTTATTATTAAAATACATTACTGCAGATTTATTATCATAATATAACCTTAGTGGTATTTTCATATTTTCTAGAATGCGCAGTCCCGTGATAAAATTTCGCAGCCATATTCCTTGATTGGATGCTTCATAGCAAGCTACAAATTCTGCTGCCATAGTGGGAGAAGCTACGAGTGTCTGTTTAACACTTTTCCATGATATAGCTCCTCCTGTTAACATATAAATATAGCCTGATGTAGATTTTCTGCTATCTTGGCATCCAGCAAAATCAGAGTCTGAATACCCAATGACCTCCGACTGTTCTGATTTTCTGTATGTGAGCATATAATCTTTTGTTTTCTGAAGATACCTCATAACCCTTTTGACTGCTATCCAATGATCCATATCAGGGTTGCTTAAGTATCTGCCTAACATCCCAATAATGTACGCAATATCCGGACGCGTACATACATGAGCATACATTAGAGTTCCTACAGCTGAAGCATAAGGAATCTTTTACATTTCCTGAATTTCAAGGTTGCCTTTAGGACACTGATTGAGACTGAACTTGTCTCCTTTAGCAATAGGGGTGTCTCCTGATCTGCAGTCTTGCATGCCAAACATTTTAAGTACTTTATCGATTTAGCACTTTTGTGATAATCCAAGTATACCTCGAGAACGATCTCGATGTATCTGGATTTCTAATATAAAATAGGCGTCCCTAAGATCTTTCATCTCAAAATTCTTTGATAGAAATCTCTTGGTTTCGTGCAACATGCCTATATCATTAGTGGCAAGCAATATGTCATCAACATACAGAACAAGAAAAATAAACTTACTCCCACTGAACTTGTGATATACACAGTCATCAACAATATTCATCTCAAAACTAAACGAGATAATTATTTGTTAAAACTTGTAATACCATTGACGAGGAGCTTGCTTGAGTCCATAGATGGATTTTCTTAATTTGCAAACCATATTCTTTGGGTCTCCTGACACAAAGTTTTCTGGTTGTACCATATAAATCATCTCATCAATATCGCCATTGAGAAATATAGTCTTAACATCCATCTGATGTAACTCAAGATCATAATGAGCAACAGGTGCCATGATTGTTCTGAATGAGTCTTTCGATGAAACTGGAGAGAAAGTCTCTGTATAATCAATGCCTTCCTTTTGAGTAAAGCCTTTAGCTACAAGACATGTCTTATACCTCTCCACATTACCGTTTGCATCCCGTTTGGTTTTAAAAATCCATTTACAACCAATTGGTTTTGCACCTTCTGGCAATGGGACAAGTTCCCAAACCTTATTGTCTTGCATAGACTTATACTCTTCGTTCATGGCATCAATCCAATGTTAAGAGTTAGAACTTTTCATGGCCTGAGAGAAGTTGATTGGATCATCTTCCAACATTCAATTACTTTCCTCATGTTCGTGGAGAAATACAATATAATCACCCGAAATAGCATTTCTCCTTTCTCTCGTGGATCTCCTTAATGGCACTGGTTCTTGAGGTTATTGAGTTTGTTCTTCTGGAACAGGGAGTTGTTCAATATTATCATCTTGAGGTTCCAGATTTACTTCTTGAGTAACAACAGGTATAGGAACTAAATATTGTCAAAAGTAACTATATGGATTGGGTCTGAAGCTAATTCCTCCTCAAAAGCAATGTCTCTATCCTTATTTCTCCCCCAAAACTCAACATCCTCAAAGAATGTTGATGTTCCTATCTCAAAAATATTCCTGAGTGTGGGATCATAAAACTTATAGCCCCTAGAGCGTTCAGAATACCCAATAAAGTAGCTGCTAACTGTTTTGGAGTCTAATTTCTTTTCATTTGGCCTATATGACCTTGCCTTAGCTGGACATCCCTAAATATATAAATGCTTTAAACTGGGCTTTCGACCAGTCCAAAGCTTATAAGATGTTTTAGCAACTGCTTTACTTGGTACTCTATTCAGAATGTAAGCTGTTGTCTTTAGTACTTCTACCCAGAGTGACTCTGATAAAGAAGAATGAGCAATCATACTTCTTACCATATCCTTAAGAGTCATGCTTCGTCTTTTAGCTACACCATTCATGTTAGGTGAACCCGGCATGATGTACTGTGGGACGATACCGTATTCCTCTAGGTATCTAGCAAATGGTCCTAAACATTGTTCACCTGAACCATCATATATGTCATAGTACTCACCACCACGATCAGATCTAACGGTTTTAATTCTTTTGTTGAGTTGATTCTTAACTTCAGCTTTATAGACTTTGAACATGTCCAGAGACTCAGATTTCTCATGAATGAGATATAGGTACCCATAACGTGAGTAATCGTCTAGGAATGATATAAAATATTGTTGACCATTCCAAGATGCCATAGGGAATGACCCCCAAATAGCTGTATGTATCAATTCTAAGACGTCTGAAAATCTTTTGGCACATAATCTCTTAATTTTGGTCTATTTTTCCTTGATACATTCAACACATACGTCGAAGTCCGAAAAATCAAGGGAATCCAAAATGCCATCAGACACAAGACGCTTAACTCTACCTTTTAACATATAACCCAAGCGCTTATACCATAATGTCGCTGAATTCTCCTTATTTAATTTACGCTTAGTACCACGTGATTCCACGTGCAAGGATTCATTATAAGAAGCAATTGTATCAAGCAAATATAGGTTATCATAAATACTCAAGTAACCAGTTCTCACAATATTTGAATTAAAACATAAACTGAATTGACTGTTTCCGAATGAACAATGATAACCTAATTTGTCCAATACAGAAATAGAAACCAAATTCCGTCTAAAAGACGGTACTACAAAAGTATCTTTTAAGTACAAATAAGAACCAGTTCCTAATAGCAACCTAAAATGTCCAATTGCTTCCACATCTACTGATTGACCGTCGCCCACAAAGATGTGTCTTTCAACATCACTTGGCTTTCGGTAGCTCAAGCAACCCTGCATAGAAACACTTATGTGAGTAATAGCACCAGAGTCTAACCACCAAGTGTTTCTAGGTAACTGAAGCTAAATTAACCTCAAAACAGACCAAAAGTAAAGAACGTACCCTTATTAGCACGCCAGGCATGATATTTTGTACAATCCTTCTTTACGTGTCCGGGCTTGTTACAGAAGAAACAACCCTGATTATCATTATGTTGTTTTTTCTGAACTGGACCCTTAGCAGCTTCATTATCATTTTTTCTTTTATTGCTCTTATCCTTAGAGGCATAAGCCAAATGAGCACTTTCTGTCTTATCTTGCTTTAACATGTCTTCTTCTTGCACACAGTATGAAATGAGCTCATTTAGAGTCTATTTCTCATTTTGGCAGTTATAACTGACCTTGAACTGACTGAACTATGCAGGAAGAGATAACAAAACCAGATGTACCAATAACTCATCACAAATATCAAGTTTAAGCACCTTAAGTTTCGAAGCAATATGAGACATTTCCATAATGTACTCCCTGATATTTCTTTTGCCCTTATACTTCATTGAAATCAAGCGAGCTAAAAGCATACTTGTTTCTATCTTATCGTTTTTCGCAAAACGCTTCTCAATTTCTACAAGGAAATCTTTAGCCTTAGTAATCCCTTCGGATTCTATGCCCTTGAAGGCTTCAGGAACGCCGCGCTTAATGATTATTAGACTCATACGATTTGAACGCTCCCACTTCTCATACTCCTTCTTAACATCAGGAGAGCTATCCGCATTGAGAGGTTGGGGTTGCTTAGTTTTTAATGCAAAGTCTAGATCCATGCAACCAAGAATAATTAATATATTCTCTTTCCAAACCTTGAAATTTATCCTATTGAGCATGGGAATTGAGTTAATGTTAGCAGAAATTGTTACAGCAGATGCATTAGCTGAAATAAACAAAAGATACTCACATTATTAACCGTAATCAATAAAATTCAAATAATGACAAATCACATCTCAAGATATCTGGCACAACATTAATATCAAGTTTTTTGACAGTAATATTAACTTATAAGTGATACCTTGTTGTAATGATCAAACATTGATAATAACTCATGTCAAATAATAAAACTATTTTTGGATCGATTCATTATTCACATGTAAACCTTATAATTGTCACACGTTTATCATCGCATATGTGTATGCAGTCTAAATAAATATTAACATTCCTTTGGGCTGATTAAATATTTACACGAAAGCATACACACAAACATCTCACATTCCTAATGAACAATCTACACAAGAGAGGTTACTTTGGCAACTTCTTATTTTAATTAAATAATTAGAGTGAGACACAACATTAATATCTTAGTGTCATAATATTTAAATTAAATAATTGATTAACTACCAAATTAAATTTAAATTAAATTAAATTAATTTAAATTTTCATAGCTTAAATAGTGCCTCATTTCTTAATTAGTTAAATTAAGCATACTAAAATTGGGCCCAAAACCAAATAGAGTTAAGTGGGCTGTGCCCTAACTCAAATTGTCTGCAGCCTTCTTCTTTTACCCAACGGAAAAGAAGAACAGTAGAACGAACGCAAGGTTCGTTTGAGAACGAACGCAGGGTTCATTTGATGTGAGCAAGAGACTTGCCTGAGGATGAACGCGGTGTTCGACTTGAGAACGAACGCGAGGTTCGACTTGAGAACGAACACAGGTTCGACTTGAGAACGAACGCGGAGTTCGTTTGAAGCCTCGCCAAAAAATTAAGGTAACCACCTCCTTAATTTCCGCACGTTTTCACGCGCACGAACCCCTTGAGGTTTTAATCTGAAAACGCCATCGCCATTGCTCCCGCACCCAAAGGTCGAAACCTTAGGGTTTCCTGACGCCGCCATCGCCGTCGGAGTCGAGAGCCAGGCCGCCAGCGACACTTCGCCGGCAAGGAGCACGGGGACCGACGACTAAACAAAAATAGATCCAAAAAATTCCTCGATTTTATTTCAAAACCAGATCCAGAATCGAAAAAACAAAGGATGACTTCTTGATCCAGATCCCAAAAAAATCAAAGAAAAAACCCAAAAAATTTAAAACTTTACTGTTCACGGATCTTTACTGTTCATTCGTGAACAGTTCTGAGAAAAACCAGAGATTTAAGATAAAAAAACCCAATTTTAAAAATTAAACCCCTAAGAATTAATCACGGGTGGCTCTGATACCACTTGTTAGATCTGAATATCTGAGATCTAATCCATAAAACCATGATTAATTCAAAGAGAATAAACAACAACAATGAGAGTGGAAGCTTATACCTGAATCCATTGTTTGGATTTGCACGGATCTGAATTAGGGTTTGATCTTCTAATCTTGAGGGTCTCTCCTTTAGAATATCTTTAGATGGGGATTAAGAAAATAGAGAATGTAACCCTAAATTAGGGACCATAACCCCTTATTTATAGTTGTTGTACTTTTATAATTTGGTCACTCATCAAATTATAATTACAACCTGGTATCCGCAAATTTAGCCCATGACATATTTAAATACCCATTGACCAAATTATCTGATTGATTACTTTATGCGTGTCAACTGAAAGATAGCAACACATACTGATATAATATATGTGCCCACAAATAGATTTAATTAGATTTAAATCCAACAATGTAACCCCACTGAATAATAAACTTTTTTCACCCTACCTATAATTGGCAAATAATTAAATTTTTTTCTTTGGAGAAAAACTTTCAATTAGGAGGAGAAAAGCTATAGTGTCTCCGACTGGCAAATGACTAAGGACCAGCTTGGTAGTGATAGAGCTTATTATAAGTTGTTTATATAAGCAACTTATAGAAACAACTTATATAAGCTGTTAAAAATAACCGCTTATGTAATCATATATCATAAGCCGCTTTCCAAAAGAAGCCAAGACGTTTGGTAAAATTGTGCTTAAAAACACAATAAGTGAAAATGATCAGATCATAACTTTAGATGCCTATTTATGGTAGTAAAAATATTTCCTTAGGACCAACCTAAAGGGTGTATGTGGTAATATTGTTAGAAGGCCAATGTTATACACAGTATAAAAACTACAGAAAACATAAACTATTTTATAAAGTATCCTAAAATTGTTTCTAAAAGTGGACACTTAGTGGCTTGTTTGGATAGAGGGGCATATGTGAGAAGGGAAGATATGGAAACCTATTCACTCGCTTCAGACAGTTATAAGAGTAAAAGTGTTCTCTGTCATTCTTCATTCCCCCCAAGTTGGGGTGGAATCTTAGGGAGGGTAATTCCCTTACGTTCCATTATGTTCTCTCCCTTATATGCCCTTAACTTTCCATACTTCTAGCAAAATCCAAATATGCCCTAAAACCAGCAATTGTTATAATAAGCAGGAAAAAATGAATATTTATCAAATATCATTATCGACTTATTCTTAAAAAATAGTAAAAGGAATCTAAAAGAGAAATACCAATCTAAGCCTACATTAGAGGAAAAAGAATTCTCTTTAAAATATTTTAGTTACTTATCAATTACATGTGGAGTCCCGGATTTCAGGTTCAAGAAGGAAATGCTGCGCGTCGTACATGATCACTTTGGTGCGTTGCGCACGCCACTCATTTACTTTCTTCAGAATGTCAATATCAAGTCAAAATAGAACAATTTTCTCTAGAAAAAAAAGTTTAAATAGAACAATGACATGTCACTTTCAACGAGTATACAGCTAAACTTTTCACTCTTGGCAACTAGATGAATGTTGGGGATTGGAAGCAATCAATCGAACTCATGCTCTTCGGGATCTTGTGCTAAGAGTTTAGCAAATAACTAGTACCCTTCCGGATCTTGTGCTAAGAGTTTAGCAAATAGGAAAATCAACTCAAATAAAAGAAAAAAATTATAGGAAAGATGAACTGAAAAAACACACCACATTTAACGAGGTTCGGTAACGTGTCTACGTCCTCGGTAGCCACACCACACAATTTTTTGATTAATTGAAGAAGATTACAATGTCCACAAATAGGTTTTTATCTCTCTGAGATCTCTCTTAAAGAATCATCTCAAAACCCTCTTTTTCTCGTGTTCTACAAACCCTAAACTTATTACGTATATATAGTATCCCAACCCAAAACAGAATCTCAAATGAATCAGGAAACTGAAAATCCCAACATCGGTCGACCGACCA
The DNA here is from genome assembly GCA_022839385.1 of Asparagus kiusianus. Taxonomy (NCBI): domain Eukaryota; kingdom Viridiplantae; phylum Streptophyta; class Magnoliopsida; order Asparagales; family Asparagaceae; genus Asparagus; species Asparagus kiusianus. The sequence goes on from BQKN01000834.1 coordinate 932,755, forward strand.
GAGTGTTAATTTTACAGGTTCTGCTCGTGCACATTTTCGGTCGACCGGAGTCCTCATGTCGGTCGACCGGCGAGAGCTCGATTCTAGGCTTGGATTTCTACACGGTTTTCAGTTGACTAGACCATTCCCGTCGGTCGACCGGTCAGAGCGAGCTTCTTACGCTTGTTTCCTGCAGGCGTGGCGGTCGACCGGACTAGTTTTTTCCAGTTTTCTTCATTGATTTGATTCCAGACTTGGGTCTCGACGCCCAAGACCAACAATGAATGGGTATAAGGGAAAACTTTTCCTAAAAATCTTTTGAAATTTTTGAATCCATTAAAAGCCTCGATCTTTCACTTCATTAAAGAAAAGTGTTCACATTGAAGCCATCAACTATCAAACTGGTTGTGTAGGAAATTGGATATTCATACAAGTGAATGAATGCTGGCATTATGACAACCAGCAGAATGTAGCTGTGGGGATAGTCCTCTAACTGTTGACACTAATAAATGCGTAGCATCTTTCATCAATGAGAAACATCTTTTCAATTATATTTTTAGATGGTCGACATTATGAGCGAACCTCATGTGCAACAAGACCCTAAAAAAATTCCATAATTTTAGAACAGGCTAAATGAATCATACTCTTTTACAGAGTTCTTTTGGGGGTGATTTCATGACTCCTTCCCTAAGTTAGTCGTTAACATATACTTCTCTTAATAGTTTCTAGCGAGATTATTTTAGGTCTATCTCTACTCTTCTTTCTTCATTAATTATACACTTATTACTTCTTTTACGTGCATTTAACACGTTTATCATCTCAACTCTTAGTTTAATTCACTTGTTCATCGCAACATTCTAATTTATTTTACACTAAATTTTTTGCACGTATGCTTTTAGCTGACCAACATGTTCATCCATAAAACGTTACGTAAACAGTTAGAAATATCAGCGACAAGCAAGATGCTAAACCGACGCAAATAGTACCAAATGGGTACCCATCTCCAGGTTGTAAGGCTTTGATGCCTTAACGCAGATACTAAAACGTGTTCCCTGATAAATCAGAAGAAAAGTCGTTGAGCATTTAAGGCTCCCATCTCAAAAGAGAAAAGATCTGATTGGTTGTTTGCTCTCTAATTTAGGTTCATTAAATGAATGCTGCTACATTTAGCTGATTCCCGCCCCCAAAAAAATCAGCTAAAGTATAGCTGAACTATAATTGTCAAAAAGTCTTTAATTACTCACTTCAGAGAATTTGACATTTATACGATCAAAAGAATTGTCAAGAGCAATTCATGATTCAACTTTATTACCACACCTAAACACGAAAGGTATCCGAGAATCCGATGGTCGGATCCAATCATTTAGGACATTCATAGCTTTAGCTTTCAGAAAACGTCTTGAAACTTATGTTGAAACTTAAAGAGTTCCGAAGATAGTTCATACGACGGCATGTATGAAGCATCACGGTATTAATTAACTATGCAGACACCTTCTGGCGACCTTCATTACCATATATAATATATACGTGTGTGTGTATATATATAAAGCGAGAACTTAGTTATTTTCTTCAATCACATGCTCAATCAATGGTAGCTTAGAATCCGAATCCAATCTGAATTTCAACTGTTACACATGTTAACCCGCTAAACCAATCAACTATGCGAATCGGGTTTTCATCAGTACGTACGGATACAAATACGAATACACGAAATCGGATCTGACACGACCGACCCAGAATACCAATCTCACACACCCCATACACCTGTCGATAAACCAAACCCAGACCAATGCGGAAAATGTAGGCAAACTACAAATTCAGTTGCAGAAAGTTCAAAAAGAGTGCAAACTGGACAGTGGACGCATCTGCATCGCTAAGAGGCGCAACTTGCACCACCCCCTCATCCAATGCCCATAAACCTCCCTACCTACTCCTATTAATTCCTCATTAAGTACAACCCCCCAAAACAGACACCTCCCCATCTCTTCAATTCAATGCTCTCTTTCCTTGCTTTCTCGAAAAACTATCCAGCGGTCCCTGTCCACTGAGTCTGTATATTTTCTCCATCTATAAACCCCCCCTACTCTCAACTTTCCTCATCTTCATCCTCCTCATCAAACCAGAATAATGAAGGTTTGTGCAAGTATCATCCTCTCTCTCTTTCTCTCCTTCTCTCTCGTTTCTTGTGACCCCGCTTCTTCGCCTTTGCAAGACAAGTGCTCCCCAGAGTTCACAAAGCTAGGGGAGTGCTTGAGCTACGCAGCTGCAAAGACGGACACGCCCTCTAGTACTTGTTGTGCCTCTGTGAGTGATATCAAGCAGAAGGATCCGGTGTGCCTCTGCTACATAATCCAGCAGGCTCATTCTGGGGGTTCATCGGCCACGAGCCTGGGACTGCAGATGGATAGGCTCATCAAGCTCCCCACTGCATGCAAGCTTGCCAGCGTAAATATCGGTGAATGCCCAAGTGAGTTCTTGATCTGCTATATGTATCTTGTTGGGATTGTAACTTAAAACTTGCTCTTGAAGTGGGAAAGTTTAGTCCACATTGGATAAGAGATGGGAAGGAAGGTTGTTTATAAGCATTTCCTTTCTCTCCTATGCTTAGAAGCAAATATGGGTTATGCTCCACACCATACACGCGCGCCGAACCGGGCCGGGCTCGGAAGGCGCGCGCCCACGACCTGCGGACACGAATGCAGCTCCGGATTGAGGGGTCCTTAACCTGCTACATTTTGGACTTGTTTTTTTTTTTTTTTTGCAACTGGAACAATTAAATCGCGATATAAACATGAAGAGAGATTATTTGGTAAGCTGCTAACATTGTGGGATCTAAATAAAAACCTATAGCGTCGAGGGCTAAATATAGAGAATTTACAACATAGCTTCATTTCTTCTCTTCTCTTCTAAAATTTCTTCTCACTGTTGTTATTGGCTCGTTGTCTAAAAGTCTACGAAGAATTCGCAAAGCCTTCTTGAAGCCCGTGCCGACAAGAAAGAGATCGCCTGACCGAGAGTTGTCGTATCTCCAAGAGTCATTGCCGTGTAGCCTTATACGAGAGGGGGAAATTAGATTCTTAAGACAGTGCCTAGCACGCTTCGATCATCAAACTATGTTCTTTAACTCGGTTTAATTTTTGATTTAATCTCTATTCTGAATCATTATCTGAATCTGATCTTTTTCGATCTCGACTACCTATTAAAGTACATTTCATGATAATTAGTGTCTAAATATTAACTTTTATCTAACGTATATCGCCTTCATATTACTCCTAGTAAAGACTTGGTCTGTGGTATTTTCTGTTTTAATATGATTTAAATTCGTAGAAAGTGGGATGTGAATCAGAGTTGCTGGTATTATATATATTAAAGACCTTTTCACCGCGTCAAACTTCAGATGTTGCAATGAGTATTGGGGTTACAATTCTATACAGAACATCTTTGACTACATGTGTTGGTTATTTACCATAACAAGTTACAGAGCAACTCCATAACCTCTAAACTTTAGTTTTACTTCTTAGATTCGTTTTACCCAATAGGGAAAATGGGCATCTTACCCTGATAACTAGAATGTTTGGCATTTGGTACATACGTGAACTAGAAATCTCCATAATTAGTGACCTGTTATTATTGCCTGCATTATTTTGTTTATTCTTTCATAAATAAACACTGGTCCCGTTTGGCAAAGGGTTAAAGAAGAGGGGTTAAAAAAAGAGTTAATGTACTTAGCTCATTTGATAATCTGAATGACTAAATTATTAAGCTGTTAAATAAGTTTTATTTTAGTACTTGTGATCAGTTTTAGTGTTTGGGAATAACAATGATTTTGACTATTTTCTTTATATTTAGAAGAGTTAACTCTTAATCCTTCTAAATAGGAGTATTAGTAAACCCCTCATTTTGAGGGGTTAACTCATTTTAATCCATCTAGAGAGGTTAGCTTAACCCTTCTATGTTTTTTTTATGTTTGGCAAATTATGGAGGGTTAACCCTCTTTAACCCTTGTATAGATTTTTTGTGTTTGGCGGGTTAAGATGGGGTTAAGTCTTCTTAACCCCTCACTTAACCATTTGTCAAGACTTAACCCCTCACTTAACCATTTGTCAAACGGCACCTAAACTTAGCAGCATGCATCTCAGTCTTTAAGCGTTTGCAACAAGAATAAATATAGATAAACGTTCTTCTAAAGCATGAGAGTTGGATTTTCCCTTCCTCTCACCCTCTCTCTAAAGCATGTTGAAAAACCTTGGGGCTTCTCCCACTAAACTCCCATGAATTTTGTTTTTTCCCACAAAATCCCCCATGAACTTTGTTTTTCCCACTAAATTCCCAAAACTCCAAAGAACAGAATTTCATTGGTTACATAATAAGGTCCTCCAATCGCAAGAGACAGGTTTTCGAGAGGCCTTGTGGGAAACTTTTTCGGAGTATTGGAGTAATTTTTGGGGTCTAATGGGAAAAATAATAGTTCGGGGGGTGGGGGGTTGCAAATGCCTAAAGTTTTGGGGGTCTTGTGAAATTTACCACTTATTATATATACAACTCATTAGAACAATCATGGTTTAATGTTCAACATCATCATTTATTCAAATATGTATATAAAGGAAATATTTCAATAAGAAATGTGTTCCTTGTTGAAAATTTGCGGGCAAATAAGTCAAAGCCATTAAAAAGCCGTCGAGCGCTTTTGTTTATGGTTGGCTTAAAATTATGCCGAAAATTGGTAATCAATAATATTGTGTTATATAATAGTAGTAGTATTTACATTTTACATTCTTATCAAAAATTCGCATTGCCTTTTCCAACTCATGTTTGGTCTACAATCTATACATACAACAACAACATCCATGCCTTTATTCCAAATGTTTGGGGTCGGCTACATGAATCTTATTCTTCTATTCCATTCTATTATGGGACATCTTCTCCGTTAAGCTAAACATACTCATATATTTCTTAATTGCTTCCAACCAAGTTCTTTTAGGTCTACCTCTAGGTCTCATAGCCCCAATAACTATAATACTATCACTTTTTCCTAACTGGTGCACCAAGAGGTCTCCGTTGTCCATGCCCAAATTATCTTAGTCAATTCTTTCTCATTTTATCCTCAATAGGAGCAATCTCTAATTTAATTAACGGATGCACTCATTTCTTATCATATCTTCTAGTGTACACCCACAAGACCATTGCAATATTCTCATGTCTACAATCTAAACATATACCTTGCAATTTTATGAGTTATATTGTGCAAATTTACAATCGATTGCACTCACATCTACATGTAATAAAGAAACTATAATTGAATCTCAGATAGCTCAGTGTATCATGGGAGCTCTTTATTTAAAAATAATAATAACTTGATGCATGAGAGCTCAAAGTACATGATGTTTTGAATACGACACTTTTGAACCAAAATGAACTTCAATGGGTTGACAATTTAATTGCAAATCGTGTAATTTATAGGTAGCTGTAGATCTTAAAGGTAGGATCCAAATGCTCCTAACCTACCATAGATATGGGTCATATTCTCAACTTATCGAACCATATCAACGAACTAGTATCAGGCACTCTAAAAACATACATGCTAATTTGTTACTTTCTGTTCGCTTTTCCATTCCTGCTAACTCTATTTGATGACAGAGCTTCTCAACTTATCGCCAAGTTCACCAGACTACGGCATCTTCTCCAATGCCACAAAAGGTTAAGCCAAAACTTGTAACCCCTGATAAATAATGAGCACTTAAAGCTCCTATTACCTAATAAATTCTCATTCTGAAATTTTCGTTGCAGCTGCTACGACACCAGCAGCGCCTTCAGGATCTTCCGCTGCCAGCAGCAGTACTGGCAGTGGCAGCAGTTCTGGCGGCATCATGAATAAGATCAACTTCGCGGGCATCTTTGCAGCGACCATGATCTCTGCTCTATGCTCTGCCATTTTCTAAATAGAAGCTTGAATTAGTAGCCGATGTTGTATTTGTTTTCAGTTGAATATTCTCCATGTGCTAGATTTAATGTTTTGTGTAAGATGAAGACCTTGTTGAGAGCTTAGTTTTTGTGAGTTTCAATAACTTGACTCAAAGTTTCTTTTTTTATTGGGAATTCGGTTGCCTTTTTAGTGCATGACATGGATTGAGGGGGGGAACCTAAAGAGCACAGTTGCTGACTATTTTCATGACTTATTTTTGCCACAGTGGATGGGAAAAATAAAGGTCCGACGATCTGTTTGTTACTGGTAAAGCATGCCCACAGTCTAATTCGGTACAAAGCAAATGATAATACTCTAGATGCAGAAAGGTAAATTCGGTACAAAGTAAATGATAAGACTCTGGATGCATAGAGGTAATTTGCAGAACAAAAGCGGTTAGAGCAAGGGCAGCAAGCTCCTTGCATCCCCTCTCAAGGTCTATGTGGCGGTGGGAGAGTTTGCAAGCCCTCCAGCAAGCTCCCAAGGCTGACATGGACATTGAGAGCTTGGGAGCTCCCAAGCGCTCCACAAATCTGTGGAGCACTTGGGAGCTCCCAAGCTTTGCAAAATTTACAAAATCACCCCCCCCCCCCCCCACACACACACACACACACAAAAAAAACACAATTGCAGAGTGATCAAAATCTGCCCAAAAAAGAAGCAAAAAATCCAACCTTTTCCAAAATGAAGAATGCTCGATTTATCAAAATAGTGACTTTGACCGGTTCTAACCTGATAGACCATCTCCGATCGGCAAGGCCTGAGCTTCGATCGGCAAGTCCTCGGCAAAATAGAGACTTTGACACAGGAGATGAAGAGGCGTGGATTTGATTCGACGGGAGATGAAGAGGTCTCAAGTTCTGGATTTGGGGTTGGGGATATGAAGAGGTCTCTTTTGAGATGAGGGGAGATGAGAAGGGGCTTGGTATTCCTGATGAGAATTTTAAGTGGCTCAGTCTCTTTTGTTTGTTTTTTTAATGATTAATGAAATGGAATAGATACAAAGATCTGGTAAATAAAATAAATGAGCAATTAGAGTTGAAAAATAACCGTTGAGTAATGGGTAAAATATTAAAATAGAAGAGGGGTTTTTTGATATTAGTGGAGCTCCTAACTAGGAGCTTGTTGGAGCTCCATAAAAGGAGGGCCTCCCAAGGCTTATTTTTTTAATTTTTTATTCTAAAATGCTTGAGAGTTCTTGAGAGCTTGGTGACTAGAACTCCCAACTAGGAGCTTGATGCACTTGCTCTTAGCAAAGGGAAAGATGCAGCAGCGTCAAAGCTTCACCCTTTTTATGGATGCCAGCCTATTTTTGCATGATCAAAGACCTTTTTTTACGGTTAACCCATACAAGAAACACATGACCATTCCCTGTTTGATTCATTTGTTATACTTGATTAATTCTATACAAAATGCTATATGAAGTTCAGTGGGTGAAAAAGAGGCGTGAAACCAACAATAGCAGAATAAGGAGCCTGCTCATAATGACATTGCACGTTCTGACTTTGGCAAAGGAATAACATACAATAGAAAGAAGCCCGTAGTACCTTGCAACGAAAATTTTACAATGACAATCTATCAGCAAACAGGATTGGCTTCTGAATCGCCCTCAGCTGAAGCCAATACTAGCTGAGGAGGGAGAGTGCCTTCCTGCCTTGCTTTCTTGCGCTCGCGCTGAAGCCGGAAGTATTCCCTTCTCCTGGCTTTGAAACTGTTGGGGTTCTCCGGCTGTTCAACACGAGGGTAAACACTAATCTGTTGCAAAATCAAGAACTTCAAGCTGTCAACTCAGGGAATTCATAATAAGATCCAATAATAATATACTGATCATGGGGTACTCACCTTTTTCCTATCTGGTCCATACTTCTCAAACTTCACCAGGCCATCAATCAGTGAGAAGATAGTGTGGTCCTTGCCCAGGCCAACATTATTTCCAGGATGGAACTGAAATTTCAGAAAATTGAACCTTCTTTTTAGGAATAAGTTGGTGTAAATTGCCATTGATGTAAACAAAAGCAAAGGAATTCCGTTCCAAATGACGTAGACATATAACTGTTAGCATGAAACAAGAAAGAACTTGAGGTATCTTGCACATTTTCTTGGCTACAAGAATGAATTTCCAGAAGTGGAGAAAATGTTTGTTGAAAAGTATCAAGTGGCATTTGAGCTTATGATTGTAGCCTGCTTTGAACTTATGATAGTAGTCTGCTTTGAACTTATGATCTTCCTATCATATGTCACGTGCCTATTTCAACCTCGTCAAGTTTATTCATATAAGGTCTAAGCTATGATGCTTTATGCATGGGTACGGGTAAGGGTGCGGACACAGACACTGGTGTGGATACATGAAGTGGTGAACTTGTAAAAGATAGGATACAGGACACGCCTATATATACATATCGAAATTAATAATTTATGAGATCGTTTTCCCCCCTCATTCACAAGTTATGACAACTAAAATCCCTAATAACTTTCTTATGTTTCTTTTATTCAGTGGATTAAAATTGAAAAACTGCTCATTTTTTAACTAGATACCCAAATGACCCTTTAAAATCATATTTATAGACTGAAACGAATCTCACCCGTGTCCAATGAATTGCAGAAAATTGAGGTGAAGTGTAAGTTATAAGTCCAAGAAGTGTATCACAAGTGTTTTAAACTAAAATATATATTATATAATTGAGTACAGTTTGAATAAATGCATGTATATATTCCAGAAGTGTTCAAGGAGTATCGGGCACAGACACATATACAGGAAGTGTCGGACACTGATATAGGAGCCCAAGTGAAGTGTCTATGTAACCTAGGTTAATGGTTATACTTTTGTCTTAACATGTTGACGCTTAGGCTTCAGCTAATGACCTCCCTACTCCTTAGCACATATCCTTATCTTTTCTAACCTCTACCTCCAAATACCATATAAGGATCTCAAACAATTGCAACCACCTATGGAACCACCGTCTGGTAGGTCTGTTGGCAACTTCATTTCCTTATGATTTTCACTTGTATGGTTTATAAAACTTCACACTGAAGATTCAGTTAGTTCCTATCGCTTCAACCACTAGAAACGCCATCATAATATTAATTCTTCTGCGAAACTCAAAGTTTACCTATTTTATCATGTGAATTACATATATACTGATTTTAAATTGTTTATACCTTATATTTAATAATCTTATATAAAGTGTAAGGTAAGTGTCATATGAAGAATCCACTTATTCCTTAAAGATTTGAAACTTTGAAGCTTGTGATTTTCTCTGGTTAATTTTATGTTTTCGCTTTTTCCAACATTGTTTAGCGTAAGTTTCAGACCAATCGGTGTTTTTGCTAAACAGAAAGGTCATTATTCACTGTTGTTAGGGTCCATTCCTAAATTGTCTAAAAGAAGAGTCAATAATGGGTTTATAAAGGGTTTGAGCTCCCCCCATCTAATAGCTAGTCAACTTAATTTTAAGGGTGAATCCTCCTAGGTTACTTATAAATGTTATTAGAGTCAATTCCACTTTTCCAGTTGGCAACAAAGATAACACCAATATTGTAGTGTTCTTTCAAGATTAGTCTAATGAAAGGTAAGAGGCTGACGCTGCATTGCAACATTCTTACGACTATGTTCAAAAGTCAGCCTATGTGAGCGTTAGGCTGCAGAAGCATGGTGGTATGTGACGGTTCATTTAGTCATTGAATTAATTACTCATTGAATAAATAGGAAGTTAGTAGTGGGTTGATAAGTGATTTGGGTTCCTTCCCTCTGATTGTTGGATTTTAGGGATCAGTCCAAGGTCTACTACGAGTGTTGACAAAATGTTTGTGAAAGTTTGCAAGTTATCTTAATCATATTAGGTATAAATTATTATTTTCATTAAAATTTAATTTGAGGCATGACCAAACATAGGGCATACATAAATACAATACATGAGATAAAAGTTATCTCGCAAAGATTTCACCAAAGCTTCACACATAATGCTTTTGATTAATCCAATTCCAACATTTAGTCTTTAGAAAAGCGATGCTTTTACTCCAAATAAATTGATAGCCCTTTTGTTTTCTTTTTGGGATGCTTAGTATAGGTTTCTCAAACCTTTATATAGAGATGGCATGATCACTCACATACTCATGACCTTTGGCTTATGACTTGATATTTTTATTAAAGACAAATGCAATCCATGGATTAATTGATACCAGCAAATCAAAAGTCATGACTTTACTTATTCCAATTAACCTTTTTCAATAACTAAGATTTAATTAGAGCATGTGGCATAAGACTCATTTGGGACCTCTCTCCTTTGTAAATTACTCCCTACTAATTTAGTTGTAATCATATCCATCGACAAACTACAACTTTCACACATAAGATAGAGATTTAATTTTGAGATCCCTATATCATAATAATCTACATATTAATTTTTCTGTCAGATAATATTTCATATAAGTTTATTGCATTAGACCTTCACAGTCATTATCAATCTCATCAGAACTTATATGTGCATCTCTTCAATATAATTGGACATATATATAGACTCTTCATATCATGTAAGGATCCCTAGGCAACATGAGTGGATAGAAACTTTGGTGGACCATCCACTTAAGT
>BQKN01000834.1:975198-987976 GCA_022839385.1 Asparagus kiusianus
TTTTTTTTTTCCTTACCTTCTTTTTCTTTCTTTTTTTCCTTGAATTAATCATCATGAACGACTAGGCATAATTTTTTACATCATTTGCTATTTTCTCCCCCAACAAGATTCTGGGCAATCAATTGTTTGTTTCAACCATTTTTTGTTTGGGAATGGATTTTGGAGACTTGTGGTTTATTTTATTTGCTTACGTCGATGGAGTTGCTTGGATGTATTTACGAGGAAATTACATTTGCTAATTATAAATCTTCGCGAGCCAGCATTGCAAGTGCAATAGATCAGAGAAATAAATCATAGAGAGTTCGTTTATACGTTGAGATAAGGATGAAATAAATACTATGAGATAAGGATGAAATAAATACTAACATGAGTTTGAATTTCACTCATAAGTAACTTATGTATGACACTAAACTTGGATAGCTATTTACAGGGTAAATACATGTGTGTGAGTATAGTATGAATTTTATTAGACCATCACAAACAAATAGGATGTTTCGAAAGAGAATAGTGAACAGTTTGCATCATAAACACTTCTTTTGTAATTCAAACGATCTCACTTCTATAAGGGAGTTGCAATAAGGTGCTAGTTTGTAATGCATAGAATTTAGCAGACAATGACTAGGTGGCCATGGAATTGTAAAAGGAGAAGAAAGAGGGCGAAATGTTAAATGACATATCAATGGTTCAATTGACGTGGTCACTGATTAATGACTTTTAATATAGTAGTATAGCACAAAGAAGCTAAAAAGGAAGCATGTTATATATATATATATATATGATAAAAATCTTGGAAATACACGAGGATTCCGAATACCTACAAAGTAAATCTCAGGTGTTTAAGGTGTATAAACATGATAATAATAATATAATAGTAATAGCTAAAAGTAATTAGAATACAATTGTTATTTTTTATTTGTGATGAACCCACTGGCGGTTATTTTAATATATAATAATATATATTGAAATAAGGGGTTTTGCATATATTTGTGCTCATTAAATCTTTCATATTTGCAAAATTAGCCTCCAAATCTTGGAATTTATAAAATTAGCCCCCAAGTTTTTCACATTGAGGTTTTCTGCCCCTTGCACCTAAATATTTTAGTTTTTAAATAGCAAAATATTGAACACCTATTGGAAATTATTGACCTTTTTTTTATATTGTCATGTTTAGAAATCAACATTGTTAAGTTGGAGGGTTAGATAAATATAATGAGAGAGAAATTGGGGTTAAGTTTGCAAATATCAATATTTGAAGATATGTTTACAAATATGGAAAGTTTGGGGGTATATATGAAAACATACCTTGAAATAAATGGTTTCCAAAAAAGAAAATCCTAGATAGTTTATTTATAGTGGTACAGATCGGTAAATAGTAAGAAAAGGCGGGCTCAATATGTAAATCTGCTGACGTGGGCTCGAAAGGGGAGGAAGAACCTCAGAGCTGTATAAAGAGAGAGAGAGAGAGCGCGAGCGAAGAAGGGGAAGTTAGCGATGGCGAAAAAGGGCGTCGGAAGCGGCAGGGCTCCGGCGAGCGAGTAGGAGCAATTTTGGCGGGAGAATGGAAGCTGCGGCGGCGCTCCGGCAGCTTGTGGGCCAGATCCAAGAGCTCTGGGACCTCTACGGCTCTTCCAACGCCCTACATCAAAGGCACACTCTCTCTTTCGCTCTCTAGTTTTTATTCAGATTCTCCAGTTTTCTTTGTTTATGGTGATATTTCGTTTCGGTGATTTTCTTGGGGTTTCTCTGCTTTAGCTCTGATCATTCTGTTTGGTTCTGTCGAGAACATTCACAATATGAGCTTTTGTTGTATTGATTGTTTTTGAACCTTTGGCGAGAATTTGTTTGCTTATTGGGTAAAGGAATAATTTTTTTAGGTTTATTAACGTACACTGCGTCCGTTGTTACTGGTAATCGCAAAAATTGTTTTTTAATTTTAATTTTGAATTAATCTGTTATCTGTTGGGGTTTCACTTTCAACTGCCTTAGGATTTTGGTGAACGCAATGGGACAATTTGTAATTTTTTTTGAGAAAAATGCGATGGTGATATTGTAGGTTTCTGATTCTTGTAGTCAGAATAAAGCGATTGTATGTTTTACTAATTTTATATTGTTGCCAAAATGTTGAGAGCATTAGTTCAGTCTTAATTTTTATGTGGAAAATGATTGAGAAATTGGTAAGCGATCACCCAACACCAAAAGGGCGATTATGCGTGGATGAAGAGTTGCTTAGCGTGTGTAGCCTCATGTCTCTTTGTTCTTCATGAGCATTTTGCATTGTTTATGTTGGTGTTTCAGGAAATGCAATCATTGGTTGCGAGACGTTCTTCTAATTCTTTTTTTTGGGTAAAATTTTGTGTTTGGATGTTTGAATTGTTGGGGAATTTTAGTCTCCCCGTGAACTATGATCTTCACAACTCGGAAGCCAACCCACCATCAACAAGATATAAAATAACCACAATCAAGAGACGCTGAGATTTACGTGGTTCGGTCGACCAATTTTGACTTACGTCCACGGGAACAATACTAGAAATCCACTACGTATTAGGAAGAACTACAAGAGGAACCACTTAACTCTCGTCTCTCAATCTTTCAACCTCATATACATAATCAACTCTCTTATTCTCTTCAAAACCCACTCCTTACAATCTTTTGAAGGATAAAGCCTGCGAAATCCTCTCCATGTTGTAATCTTTTGCACGGATAAAGATCACAAAACTCTCGTCTCTTGCACAATATTCTTGAATCAGGCTACGCCCTCTGCTAATCTTAGATTACAAGAATATTGACCATCTCCCTTCTCATTGGTTTTTCCTCCAACAATAGAAGAATATATATAGAAAAACAAAAAAATCATATCTCTAGCCTAACTTTCTAATTAGAATAGGATTCAAACTCCTAATCATGATAAGACCTAATTTTTTAATCATGATAATCTCTAACTCTATCTAATTCTCATGAAGTTATACAAAGAATCAATGACACAATCCCGACAATGTCTACATTGGATTTGATTCCCAAACTCCCTTGAAGATATATCATCATCGTTTTAAAAATTTGCCTCTCCCATTAGAATCTTCTATTTCTTTCGCACTTCAAATTGAAGCAACTGCACTCCAACTGGGACGTCCCGTGACTCTTGCTGTCATTTGCTTCGTCGTGACGCCTCCACCTCTCTTGTGAACATCAAGAGATCTTCGTTATCTCTGACATTAGAAGTAAATCAATCATGTTTTTCCTCTAAAACTGAACTTAACAGTAGCCTTCCCTCACTTGTTGTCCTTGTGCTCCACCTGCATCGCTCGTCTCAAATCATATCAGTGCACCTCTCCTACTCCACACTATGAGCCGGATGTCGCTATCTCCTCTATCACTTGGCTTGGACGAATATGAGCGCTCATCGTTTTCAAGTTGAATGTCACAATCTATATCTTCATGTGTGTCACTCGGTCATACCCGCTTGCAAGCTGCACCTAATCTGGTACTGTCTTCATTGAGTCTACACACCAACTCCTGCTCCTGCGATGATTTTGAACAATTATATGCTGACAACTCTACTGCTAGAATCACGTCTGATTCTCTACGTCAGTCTCATCTGTCACATACTCATTTACACTATCTGTCATCAGATTTGTCTCGCCATCACCATCATAACTTTTCTATACTTTCTGACTAGTCTGAGCATATTCTGAAAAATCAGACCCTCCCATCGCGTTCAGAGCATTCTAAAAATTCGAAATCAATTCCTGGATCGCTGAAATCAATCTCTGATTCACCAATCTATCGGCAAAACTATCTAGATCATCCGATGTACATCCACAACACCAAACACCAAACACCAAACAAAACTCTACATCAGATCAGCAGTCCGCAATTAGACAATCAGATCACATGAATTGCTTCTCATAATTCTTTCATGTGGACCCCATTGGCTAAATTTTCTTTTCTTCCCACGTGTGAATCTCCCCGTGTGCTGCTACTTTTTCGACTCTTGCACGCGAACGAACAAACCAAAAACCACTTATGTTACCTCTCTTGCCGTCGCCCGCTCTTGCCGTCACTTAACCTTCCTTTTTTTTTCTTTTTCTTATCCTTGATTCTTGTAACGCCGCCGATCCTCACTTTTGTATGACGTCTATCTTACGAATTTGCTCCCGAATCTATCATCATAGTTCTGATACCACTTGTTGGGGAATTTTAATCTCTCCGCGAACTATGATCTTCACAACTCGGAAACCAACCCATAATCAACAAGATATAAAATAACCATAATCAAGATACACCGAGATTTTACGTGGTTCGGTTGACCTACTTTCACGAGGTAACAATATGAGAAATCCACTATGTATTAGGGAGAACTACAAGAGGAATCACTCAACTCTCGTCTCGCAATCTCTTAACCTCACATACATAATCAACTCTCATATTTTCTTCAAAACTCACTCCTTGCAATCTTTTGAACATATAAAGACTACGAAATCCTCTCTCAATGTTGTAATCTTTTGCACAGATAAAGACCACGAAACCCTCGCCTCTTGCACAATATTCTTGAATCAGGCTACGCCTTCTGTTAACCCTAGATTACAAGAATATTGGCTATCTCCCTTCTCCTTAGTTTTTCCTCCAACAATAGAAGAATATATATAGGAAAACCAAAAAGTCTATCTCTAGCCTAACTTTCTAATTAGAATAGGATTCAAACTCCTAATCATGATAGATCTCTAACCTTATTTAATTCTCATGAAGTTATACAAAGAATCAAAGACACAATCCCAACATGAATTGGGATAAGTTTTTATTCAGTATATAGATCTGGAAGCATGAAACTTAATGGCAGTACTATACCGAATGAGTGTGCAGTATGAATAAATATTATATCGTGGTGGCAGTGGTTCATGAATTCAAACATTGTCTTTACAATATAACACATCAATTGATTAGAAACTTAAAAGAGATATTTGTAGTTTGTACTCTATATCATCACTGGTGATACCTGATGATGATTTTAACTAGAAACAGATATAAACTGATTACGTTGAATTTTGGTATGTTGAAGCACGATTTGGTTTAACCAGCGTGATTGTTTTGGTTTACTAGCAAGATTCTTCTTCAGATTCTCTTCTATGGTTTGAAACTGGGTTTACTTTATATCCACTAGGTAGCACTCTTTGTTCATATTTTGTTTTCACGTATATACTGGTTGTATGTTGAAGTTGCATGCAGAATTTTGTGATCATCAGATCATGCTTGACTATGCTCATCTGGATTGGACAAAAAACCTTTCTTAAATTTGATCATAACAAGTGTAGTTGGTCTTTTACAACTCAACGGTTTTTATAATTAGTTATGTGCTTGGTAAACCTTGTTCTCTTAGCAAAGTAATGTCCAGTATTATAACTAGCTCACAATCTTTCAGTAACATTGGTCTTGGGTCATTTTAAGTTAGACAGTGAATGCTAGCATTCAGTTAGAGTGAAATTGGATTTACCAAAAATCAGGCTGTTATTATTAGACTGTGAATGCTAGTTCTTCTTTTATTGTTTAATGTGTTTTTATTTTTCATTTTTGTTTCTCTTTTTTGTAAACCCTGAAAATCCTAGTGATCTCGATATTCTCAAAACCAGTCCAGTAACTATTTGATTGAACTAGGTTCTACTTCAAGCAACTTAACATATCAGGTTCATTAAAGAATCCGACAATGAAAGAGTCACTTGAGCTGGTGTCAGTTTGGCTAAGAATGGTCGAATCAACCAGTTTTATTGAATCGGACGATACCATTGAATGATTGGTTTTAACAATTTTTAAGTTAATAAAAATAAATGGAATTTGAACATATACCATATGGGGAAAAAGTACCTTTAGCTGAATACACTAAGAAAGAGTTATTCTCACGGATTTTGGCAAATTTAAACATATTAGGTTATATAAGTCAGCATTCATTACTAAAGATTATGTCCTATATAAAGCTGATTAAGTCGGCAGTTGAACCACAAAAGGCTCAGCCGACTATTTTCGGTTCAATATTTGTTTCAGTTGTGACAACGTTGAGTGTTTCAAAGAAGACAGTAGTCAAGAGTCACTGCTCTTTTTCCCATGAGCAGATTTTCTCGGACTATGATGATTTTTATTTGTGAATGCATAAGAGAAGATGACTTGAGTCCCTTAATCAAAGTTGGAAGTTAGTCTTTGATCCTTTGAGAAAATTCGGAGGTGTTCTTCATTGCCAATGTTTGAAATTAGGTAATTCTATCCTTTCATATTTCTTCTCTGTAGATTCCCAGACACTTTTAGGTAAAACTATAAAATAAAGCAGAAAGTATTCTTTTTTTCTTTTATCGTGTAATGGAATAGGAAATAATATGGTTGTCACAGTTCCACATAGATTAATGTTAAAACTGTATCAGTTAATTCTTCTCCTTTCGGTTTTATTGGAGAAATTATTTGGTGTTCCATGAGCACCAACATGGCACAAACACCTCAATAGAAGGAGGCCATATCACATGTGGCACAAACTGTCCCATCACCTTCTCATTTGTAAGTGGTTTCCATCACATGTCATCATCCTATTCAGCTGGCGTATGCCTTCTTAGTGCTCATGGAGCATCTAAGAGTTAGTCGTTTAATTGACTTTTTTTTACATAACTGCTCTTAAATTGTTGTCATCATCATTTAATCAGAAATCAAGCATCCTATTCCTAAATAAAAATTTTGGAAATAGTTCACACATACTCTTAAAGATTAATTTTCTCTAAGTTGGAATGCCAGCCCTAGTGGAAACTTACTTCTGTTCTGCTCTTTGAGAAGTAAACTGCTCACGATAATGAGAAAAGCGGTGATGGTAATCAATTGGATGCACATGCAAGTCAATATGGCTTGTACTATGCATCCTGTTGAAAATTTCTTCGCAGCCAATATAAGTTTTATGGGTTATGAGAGCATGTTCTCTAACTCATTCTCTGTTCTGAATTAAGTAAATATTTCAATATGCCTTTTATTTTATAAGTGAAATCCTGGAGTCTGGTTTAACGACTGGCTGTGCATTTTTTTCCACTTAAAATGTATTTATTGTGGAGGTTGTAGGCCCTCTTCCAGATGAATTCCTTTTTTGCTTAATACTATTTTCATAATTTATCATCTATTTTCTTAATTTTTGCGTAAAAGAATGCTATTATTTATTGTTGCAGTGGCTGATACTATCTTGTTCAGAGAGCTTAATGGCAAGTCATCTAGAGCAATTAGCATCAGTTTTGCAATCTTTTGTCCAGAGCTAGTAGTATATTATATAGGAAATTTCTACAGTATGCAATGTAAACACTTAGATAGCGTGTGTACCTTTGCTGTAGCTCCATATAGTTCTGTTTACTTGGTTTAAGTTGCAAGAGTAAACAAAAATAAGTTTGGGCACAATTATTTCCTACTGTCTACGCTGACTGCTGATATGTTGATAAGGAAATAGGGAAATTGATGTTTGGGTTAAGACTAGTTGTTATAGGGAAACACCAACAATCAACCTCATGTCTGGACAAAAAATTCGTTCTGATGCTTGTTAATCCAAATCTTTGGCCTAGCCGGTATAGATGATTAGCACGTCCCTGTAGTTTCCACCCCGCTTTGTTTCCTGTTTGAAACTACTTCTAATGTATGATATTTGAAAACTTAAATCTTCTTCGATATCTAGAAAAATATATCTATATCCTTCAAATCTTTTAGCTGATAGCAAAAACTCAAAATATTGTTGGTGGCCAAGGATAGAAGAGTAGTTGCTCCTTTTATTGAAAATTCTATGCAATATTGGGTGGGTTAGTAGGGATCCAAGTATGCTCAACTTGACTTGATAGCTGTTGTATTCCAATACGTCAGCTGTTTTGGGGGGAAATAAGGACATCTAGGCGCAATGACAAATGATAAAAATTCGCAAATGTGACTTGTCTACATTATATCATCTAAGGAAATTTTTTATCCGTCATGAGTTAGCAGTGACCTATGTGACCTGAAAACTTCTATCATGAAGCCGTACCCGTACCCGAAAAGTGTCATACCTGTACTCGTACCCGTACCTGACATTTCATGAACACTTCTTAAATATAGACATGTACTCAATTGTACACTACATGTTTTAAATTTAAAACACTCGTCGTCCACTTCTTGGACAGATATCTCATACTTCACATCCATTTCTTGAACTTGTTGGACAAGAGTCAAGTTTGTTTCAGCCTTAACAAGTACAATTTCAAAGGGTCCTTTGCATATCTAGCTCAGGAGTAGATTAAAGCCCATAATTCCAGCTGTGTCTCCGTACCATGCCTGCTACAAAATTTCCATGTCCTGTACACATACCCGCACCCTATCCATGAAACTTAGGCAGTGCCATTTCCATTATGAGTTCATCTTTGCATCAAACATCCTGGATAGCTGGACAATTGATAGGTATACTTATTGACTGTTATGGGCTTTAGAATACGGTTCAAAGTTAGGCCATACCTTGCTGCTTCAAGAGAACATCTTGACAACTAAGACGCACATCTTTGTTCGAGCTCACTCATCTGGCTTTGTTTTCCCCCCTTTCATGATAAAATCCCATTGTTATGCACTAGAGCAATGTTTTGATAACGTTTGGTACTTTGGTTACACCATTATAGTAAGTGTTACATTTTATTTAGTTTAATAAAATTAAGACATCTTCCTCCTTTTCATGTCAAGCACGGATATTTAGATATTCTAGTCAGATTGTCAGAAATTTAATTATATTTTAAACAGATTTTCAAACATCATTATATAGCAGTAGGCAACAGAAGCCATTCACATCAAACATCTGAGTGTCTACGCGTGTTCACCAGAAATAAGCATCCAAGGGTACCTATGTCAGGTGATTTAGAATTCTGAGTATGGGTTTTGCCGCCTTAGCTTTTTGATACTGCTATCACACAAACAAGTAGTTTTCTGTTGGGCCTTGAGTTAAAGATTGAAGGTTGTGGGAATTTCCATCACTATAATATCCTATTTTAAAATCCTAGGTTACAAGAAGTTAATGCATATCCATCGGTGCTTCAACAGCACCAAATTAATGCATATCAATTTGTGCTTCGCATGCTGGTCCGTGCAAATACACATGCTGAATTCTTATTGTCATGGCATCCTGCTTCAGTCATTATCTAAATTAGGCATTTGTTTTAGTGAAATATGGAATCAGAGAACTTAAGAAATTTCCAAATATGAAAATACACTATCATTTTTAAATTACTATTTTTGTGCAAATATAGGAATAACATAACTGCCTTATTTCAAACACTGGAAAGTTAAAGCTATTGCCTTCTGTCATCCTTTCATACTATAGCCCTGATCTTGTAGAATCCTGATCTTAAGATATAATGTCCGGACAATGGAGCATCCCCCCTCCCTCGAAGAATCAATCCCTCCTTTGTCTCCTGGTAGTTTTATATTTTTTCACTATACTATTTGGCGGACCAGTTGGGCCTTGGTGATATGTTCTTCTTTCGAAGCGTTTTGCCAATAGAGTGAGGGTGTTGTTTCCAGTGACAACCGCCTGTTCTTACAGCGGGGGCGTGCCTTTCGGTTAGTACTTGAGATCGTTTAAAAAGAAATTTCCCTGGATCTGGGAAAACTCCTGTTGACCAAGCTCTTGTCTTAGTGATTCTTCCTCTTTTCTATGTTTTTCTGAGTTTTAAAATGGTAGATTTTTAATTTTGACAACTCAGACTGTGGCCTACCATGTCGCATTAAGATCTAATGAACGCGGAGCTCTGCTTTCCAGTCTTGTTTAGGTCAAAGTTGATAAGTATCTCAAACATATAATATGAACGAAGATTTATGTGAAAAGGGATGTCCAAGAAATGTCCAAGTGTTCTGAATCCAAATATTCACTATATAATTGGCTAGATGTTGTAATTAGTGATGACATGTTCCTAAAGAGTGTCCATCAGTGTCCGATATGGGTATCAGTTTGTCAGGTGAGATTTCTAATATAAGTAGACATGTAGTTGGAATTTGTACGTTATTGTTATACTGTAATCTTTCAATTGATTGCATCCAATTCATCATCTTTTATGACTGGGAGCAGTGCATGTTCCATCTATTAAGTAAACTTCCGTTTTTACTTCTTTCCATATTTAGCAAACAGAAACCTGGCAAATTTCATTTGAAATGAACAATTTAAAACATATTGAGCTTCTGTGTATAATGTTTTATAGCACGTGTCTTCTGATTTCCTCAAATTTTGTACTGTGACAATCTGAAATGAAAAAGTCTTGAGTTAAACATTTTGTTGTTCTGCCCTCTGTTACACAGATGGTGTTTACTTGATCTTGCCCGTAGCTCTGTGGAGGATGATTGCTGTGCTTTAATGATGAAAGGGAAATCTGAGATCCTAACTGTGGTTGAAGTCAACAAGCCTCCTCCAGCCAAGAAATCTCGGAGGGAGAAGAATAACGGGAAGTTGCTTACTGCTTCAAGTTCAACAGAGGCAATGGAACAACTAATTTGGAAGGAGTTACCTGAAGATCTTCTTGAAGCTGTAATTGCAAGACTTCCTGTAGCCACGTTTTTCCGGTTTCGTTCAGTATGTAAAAAGTGGAACTCTTCGCTCTCTTCAAGCAGTTTCTCCCAGTATTATTCAGAGATTGGACAATCACATCCTTGGTTCTATACAGTTACCCATGAGAATATCAACAGGGGAGCCATGTATGATCCTTCTTCTAGAAAATGGCACCACCGCTCCATTTCTTTCTTGCCACCAAAAATGATCATTCTTCCGGTGGCCTCAGCTGGAGGTCTCATTTGTTTCATGGACATTGGCAACAGGAATTTCTATGCCTGCAATCCTCTGACCAACTCATTCAAAGAACTCCCTCCAAGGTCCATGCAGGTTTGGTCACGTGTAGTGGTAGGGATGGTTCTTAACGGAAACTCTCTTCGCAGTGGTTACAAAATAGTGTGGTTAGGATGCAGTGGGAATCATGAGATCTATGATTCAGTAAAGAACAGCTGGGCTCGTCCAGGAAGTTTACCACCTGGCATTAAGCTTCCACTATGTTTGAATTTCAGGTCTCAAACTGTGGCCATTGGTAGCACACTTTACTTCATGAGAGCGAACCCAGATGGAATCCTGTCCTATGATGTTGCCACTGGAATGTGGAAGCAGTTTGTTATACCATCACCAGTCCATCTGACTGACCATACTCTTGCGGAGTGTTCAGGGAAGCTTATGCTGCTGGGACTGCTGTCTAAAAATGCTGCCACATGCATATGCGTGTGGGAGTTGCAGAGGATGACTCTTTTGTGGAAGGAGGTTGACAGAATGCCAAATGTGTGGTGCTTGGAGTTTTATGGGAAGCACATCAGGATGACTTGCTTGGGCAACAAGGGGTTGCTTATGCTTTCATTGAGGTCAAAGAGGATGAACCGACTGGTTACTTATGATGTGAAGAAGAGGGAGTGGCAAAAGGTGCCAGACTGCACACTTCCTCGTGGTAGGAGAAGGCAGTCGATTGCATGTGGTACAACATTCCATCCGTGTCCTGCTGCTTTTGCTTGAAAACACTCTCTTACCTGTTGGGAAAGGTTTAATTCACTGACATTTTCTTCCTTCCATTAAGAAGTCTTATAATACTATTATGATTTGTCTTTTGACTACTAAAAAGCCTTGAAGATTCTGGTTCTAATTAACCTTCTGCTATATTTGCATGTTCAATGTCAAATGACTAGTTGCATTTATGATTTTCTGTATTCTATAAGGTATTCCCATGTGCCTCCATCTTAGTAGTATCTAGGATATAAAATGTCGATGCATTGATAGACGATGACTGAAGTCCACTTTACCACTGATCATCGTAGTTATATTGCATGGGTAGGGTGCTGTATTTCTAAATGCTCACTGATAAACGACTTATCTAAATTTTTTATCAATGTATTGACCACGGCACTGTTATAAATAGCGGTAAATAGCCCCGTAATAGCGACGCTAATAACGTTAGTGGTCCCTTCCAGCGACGCTATCGCCCGCTACGCTATCGCGTAATAGCGGTGACATATTGCGGAATATGTCTGCTCGCAAAAGCGGTCAATATCATAACGGTAAATAGTGAGCGATTGCAGTCGAAATTTGCTTTTTGACTGCTATTTAAAAGCGGTTTGAGGCTTATTTTTTTAAAATTAAACTCAACCCTTGACCATTACATTCCACCGTCTCCTGTGATTTTCAGCATACTCTCGTCACCTCTCATAGCCTCTGGCACCTACCTTGATACTTCCTCTCACATTCTTCACCGTGAGCTCCTCTTAGGGTAGTCTTGTCACCGCTAAGCTGTTCTTCTTGAAGACGACGATTTTTTGACTCCTCCAGTCATCTTCGATATTACGTGATGGTTACATATCTATTTCATGTTTAGGATCTCTTTAAATCATCCAGTATGTACTTTTAGATTTCTTAGATTATTCTTTAATTTTTCTTTTTTTAGTATTTATATATATCTAAATTAGACTGCTATTTGACTTTGCGTTTTTTACCGTTATTTTGCCGCAATAGCCCGAAATAGCCTTAACGATGCCTCACCGCTGCGCGACGCTATCCGCTATCGATAACCTTGGACCACGGGCACATAATGAAATAGAAGGATACGACACATATGGAACTCTTGTACAAAGGCAAAAAAGCTGAAACACATCAAAGCATTGTCTTTTCTTGCCCATCAAAATGCAATTCCTGTATAATTAGGCTTTAACCACCTGAAGCTTGGGGGGGGGGGGGGGGGGGGGGGGGGGGGGG
>BQKN01000834.1:994843-1017797 GCA_022839385.1 Asparagus kiusianus
GCCGGTCGACCGACGAATCGGATTTCAGTTGGTTCAGGTTTTTGACCCGGTTCGTTTTGTAATCTATAAATACCCTAAACATGTTTTGTTAGGGCATCCTAAGGACGATTTTGAGCAGCTACCAAGAGAGATTTATTGCATCCAATTGTGGGAGAGTTTTGAGAGATCAAGTGTTTGGTTTTAGGGTTTGGTCTGAGAGATTTGTAACCCTATTTGTATTCCCTTGTTTTCTAGTAGTGAAATCTCCCCCCCTCCTTGCCCCGTGGACGTAGGCAACTTGCCGAACCACGTAAATTGCTTGTTCTTGCTGTGATTGTGGTTTGCATATTGTTAGTGGTTTAGTTCTAGTTATTGTGTGTTGCCCGAAGAAGCTTCCGCCGCGCACAACAATTGGTATCAGAGCTAGATCGACAACATGGGAGATGCAAGCACATCAGGTCCGTCTCTAACAAAGGCGATACAGAGTCTGAGCATCAATAACACGAAGATTGATGTTCCGAAGTTCGATGGCAAGATCAATTTTGGATTGTGGAGGTGTCAGGTGATGGATGCCTTGGATGCACAGAATTTGGAGGAGACTCTTGAGTTAAAAGAGAAACCCGTGGAGTTGGAGGATAAGGTTTGGAAAAAGATGAACAGTAGAGCTTGTGGTGTTATTAGGTCATGCTTGACGCCGGATCTTATTTATGATGTCATGAACGAGACGTCGGCGAAGAAGATGTGGGAAACACTCAATGAGAAATATCTTACGAAGAGCATTGAGAATCGGCTTCACTTGAAGAAGAGATTTTACCAGTTCAAGATGAAGAGAGGGGTTTCCATCAGGGAGCATGTCAACAACTTCACTAAGCTACTTTCAGATATGGCCAATGTGGATATTATAGTTGAGGATGAAGACAAGGCGATGCTACTTCTGTGTTCATTGCCCGAAGATGATTATGGTACGTTCGTTCTCACTATGATCAATGGAAGAACTACAGTTAGTTACAAGGAGGTGACCTCAGCTTTGGTGAACTATGAGTTGAGGAAGAGTGATGGTGAACCCTCCGAGAAGGCATCGGGAGATGCGTTAGCAGTTCGAGGCCGAGATCCAAACCGTCGTCAGTTCAACCGCTCAAAGTCAAAGAATAGGAGTGCCTATAAGAGTGTTGGTAGAAATCAATGTCGGTATTGCAAAGAAGGACATTGGAAGATTGACTGCCCAAAGTGGAAAGAAAAAGCCGGGAAGAATAAAGGGAAAGCTACACAAGCTTCAGAAGTGAATGTTGCAAAAGCTATTGGTGAGCATTCAGATTCAGACTCTTCAGGCTATTCATGCCCTGCGTTACCGTCAGTTTGCTATGCGGATTCCACGGAGTGGATGATGGATTCGGGAGCTACATATCACATATGCCCTAAGAGGGAGTGGTTCTCTAGCTTTGAGGAGCTGGAGAGAGGGGATGTCGTGCTTATGGGTAATGACCACGTATGTCCTATTGGTGGTATTGGTTCAGTCCGGATCAGGATGCATGATGGTGTAGTGAGGGAATTGAAGGAAGTGAGGTTCGTGCCGCAGTTGACGAAGAACATCATTTCTCTTGGGACTTTGGAGGCAGCAGGATATCGAGTGATCTTAGAGGATGCTACAGTGAAGGTCACGAAGGGTTCTATGGTGGTGATGCGAGGAGTCAGGGAAAACAACCTATACTACTTGAAGGGCAAGACAGTTACAAGGGGTCTGGCAGCTTCTATCACTACAGAGGAGGACACTACCATTTTATGGCACATGAGACTTGGACACACAGGAGATAAGTCCCTACAGTCATTGGCGAAACAGGGACTGTTGAAAGGTGCTAAGACCTGCAAGATGGAGCTGTGTGAGCATTGTGTACTTGGGAAGAAGACTAGAGTGAAGTTTGGCACCGCTGTTCATAATACCCGAGGTACATTGGATTATATTCACACAGATGTTTGGGGTCCTTCCAAGAACACATCTCTTGGAGGGGCCAACTATTTTGTCACTTTCATTGATGACTATTCCAGGAGGAATTGGGTATACCCGATGAAGCATAAACATCAGGTCCTGGATATTTTTGTGGAGTGGAAAAAGAAAGTGGAGCTGCAGACAGGTAGAAAGGTGAAGACTCTACGTTCAGATAACGGCGGAGAGTACAAGAGTGATCCGTTTCTGCAGTTTTGCCGGGATCACGGCATCAGAAGACACTTCACAGTTCGAGAGACACCGCAACAGAACGGGGTGGCTGAGAGATTGAACCGTACCTTGCTGGAGAAGGTGCGATGTATGATGACGCAGAGTGGATTGCCTAGATCCTTTTGGGCCGAGGCGTTAGTTTATGCGAGCCATCTCGTGAACAGGTTGCCGTGCACTGCGATAGACGGGAAGACTCCTTTGGAGCGTTGGTTTGGTTCGGTGGCTAGTGACTATGAGTCGCTTCGGATATTCGGGTGTCCAGCTTATTATCATGTCAGTGATGGCAAATTAAATCCGAGAGCGAGGAAAGCTGTCTTTGTGGGATTTAGAGATGGAGTCAAAGGCTTCAAGTTATGGGATCCACAGGACAAGAAGATAGTTATTAGCAGAGATGTCACATTTGACGAGGCGTACATGATGAAGCCTCGAGCCCCTCAGCAGGTGGAGGAAGACCAGACAGGAGAGATATCGCAGCAGGTGGAGGTTGATGTGACTCCACCCACTCCAGAGAGCACTGTATCCATTGAGACTCCTACAGAGGTGACACTGGGAGGAGATGAGTTGATATTTGGGCAGACCGAGGGTACAGTGGATCATGGGACTCAGGAACAGGGTCATGTTCAGAGGACCATTGCAGCAGATAGACCGAGGAGAGAGATTCGTCGGCCAGCTAGGTATAATGATGTCATGGTCGCATATGCATTATCAGTAGAGGTCGTTGATGATATGGTTCCAGCCACATTCAGGGAGGCAGAGTCTAGCCCCGATTCGATCAGGTGGAGGGAAGCTATGGAGGAGGAGATGAAGTCTCTTCAGAAGAACGACACTTGGGCACTTGCACATCTACCTAAGGGTAAGAAATCTATTGGTTGCAAGTGGGTATATGCGAAGAAGGAGGGATCTTCTATTGGGGACATTCGGTTCAAAGCCAGATTAGTTGCCAAGGGATATGCACAGCTTGAGGGCATTGATTACAACGAGGTATTTTCACCCGTTGTAAAGCATTCGTCGATTCGGATTTTATTGGCGTTAGTGGCACAGTTGGATTTGGATTTGGTCCAGATGGATGTGAAGACAGCCTTTCTACACGGTGATTTAGATGAGGAGATCTACATGGCACAACCCCAGGGTTTCAAAGCTGCAGGAAAGGAAGATTTGGTTTGTAAGCTGAAGAAGTCTCTTTATGGTTTGAAACAGTCACCAAGACAGTGGTATAAGAGATTCGACGGCTTTATGATTGGCCGAGGGTACACGAGGAGCCCATATGACCCATGTGTTTATATGCACAAGCTACAGGATGGTGAGCACATATATTTGCTTTTATATGTTGACGATATGCTTATTGCTTCCAGGAATTCTTCGGCTATTCGAAAGCTGAAAGAGGAGTTATCATCCGAGTTTGAGATGAAGGATCTTGGAGAGGCAAAGAAGATATTGGGTATGGAGATCGAGAGAGACAGGGTGAGTGGGAGTTTGAAGCTTACTCAGAAGAGCTACTTGCAGAAGATGTTGAAGAAATTCAGCTTTGATGGAAATGCAAAAGCTGTTAGTACACCGTTGGCTCCCCACTTCAAGCTTTCAGCGTTGATGTCACCTGTTTCTGTTGAGGACAGAGATTATATGTCGAAGGTCCCATATGCCAGTGCAGTAGGTAGCTTGATGTATGCAATGGTGTGTACGAGGCCAGATTTATCACAGGCCGTGAGCATGGTATCGAGATACATGCACGACCCCGGGAAGGGTCATTGGGAGGCCGTGAAGTGGATTCTACGGTATGTTCGAGGCACCGTGGATGTTGGTTTAGTATTTCAGAAGGATGAGAAGGATGGGCAGGATTGTATTGGATATGTGGATTCAGATTATGCTGGAGATCTTGACAAACGCCGATCTACTTCAGGTTATGCTTTTACATTAGCAGGTGCACCTATGTTGGCGTTGCACGCTTCAGTCCACAGTGGCTCTCTCTACTACAGAGGCAGAGTATATGGCAGTTACTGAAGCTATTAAGGAGGCTTTGTGGTTGCGTGGCCTATTGGAGGACTTGGGGATCGCTCAGGAGACTATTCGGATTTATTGTGATAGCATGTCGGCTATCTATTTGGCGAAGAACCAGGTTTATCATGCGCGCACGAAGCACATCGACGTCAGATTCCACTTTGTACGAGACGTCTTGGATGATGGAGATGTCATATTGGAGAAGGTCCACACAAGTGACAACCCTGCGGATATGTTGACCAAAGTTGTTTCAGGTGTGAAATTTGGTCATTGTTTGAAGCTTTTGAACATCCTTCAGTGCTGAGGCCTTTGGAGGCCATTTGGGTGAACTACGTTCGGCTTGATTCCTTGGGCAAGAGGATACGTAGGCAGTCTTTCAGATGCAGCCGGTTTGATCAGTTGATCCAGACGGGGGAGATCAAGTTTTCAGCTCTAGATTGGTTCCCTGACTTGTTGAGGGACTATTGGATGGTTTGGTGTCGGCTCAGTTTTGGTGGAAACATTCGCCGAGGTGGAGAATTGAAGGAATTGCAGAATAAGTTCAGAATCAGGCAAAACTGGCGTCGGTCGACCGGTCCGGTCGACCGATTTCGTGCACAAGGCTTACTGTGCTTCGGCTCTGGAATCGGATTTCAGTTGGTTCAGGTTTTTGACCCGGTTCGTTTTGTAATCTATAAATACCCTAAACATGTTTTGTTAGGGCATCCTAAGGACGATTTTGAGCAGCCACCAAGAGAGATTTATTGCATCCAATTGTGGGAGAGTTTTGAGAGATCAAGTGTTTGGTTTTAGGGTTTGGTCTGAGAGATTTGTAACCCTATTTGTATTCCCTTGTTTTCTAGTAGTGAAATCTCCCCCCCCCTCCTTGCCCCGTGGACGTAGGCAACTTGCCGAACCACGTAAATTGCTTGTTCTTGCTGTGATTGTGGTTTGCATATTGTTAGTGGTTTAGTTCTAGTTATTGTGTGTTGCCCGAAGAAGCTTCCGCCGCGCACAACAAATTGTTACTCCTGGCGCCTAGATGACCACCAACTCTTAGGGTTATCTTCGTAACTATAATCAGGAACTTCAAAGTTACTCACTTAAATACGCACGCAAGCTCTAGGTTCACCTGTCTTGTAATTAATCTATTTTCAAATAATAACTGCCTTTTGATATTAATTTACACGGTTGTTGTTATTTTAATCTAATCCTTATCACCGTACCGGCTAGTTTACATTCTTTATCATTTTCCTTCAAGACAATTTATAAGAAACTAACTATATTTATAACTAATCAACTAGGAATTAATAGATCTATGAATCAAATAGTAGACTCTCTCTATTGTCTAAGAGGCTGTTTGGTTCACTATTTTTGTAGAAAACTTTATAGAAACCCCTAGGCAGTAGCAGTTACGTAATTAATTAATTTATGAAGTTGTAATTAATTGATTTCTGAAGTTTTCTTAAAATCGTGTTTGGTTCATCACCTTTTTATATAAAGATTTCTATAAAGTACATAAGATGGTGTTATTTTATAGAAATTAACTTGAAATTGCTTAGAAATCTGACATGTTGAAGTAAATAATAATTTTTTTTTATAAAACTTACCCATTTTCACTTCTCAACCCATTTTCTATAATGTTGGTTTTCCTCTTTTTTTATTTTGAACCGAACATGAAAAGAGTCAAAAAAGGAAAAAGAAAAAAGAAAACACCACTTTTTGAGATTCTCTAAAACTTTTCCTATTAATTTTATATAAACGCATGTAAATTAAAATTTGGGTGCTTTTCCCTTTCTTTTCTTTTCATTTATTTATAGAAATCGAACTAAACTGCCTCTAACTACATTATTAAAGGTCGTTTAGGAAAGTAGGTAACTAGCTAGGCTTTTTCAGGAAAGTACGTACTACTAGAATTGGGATCCTGGTAAGGACAAGGATAAAGCACCATCGTCATTAAAAGTAATTAACTATTCCGTCCTCATACTCATAGAATCTTATAATATTTGTGATAATCTACCCTGTTTAGCAAAGGGTTAAGTAAGAGAGTAGGGCTGTAACTTGAAACCGATAACTGAAAAAATAACCACACCAAAGCCGAATCATAACCGAAAAAACCGAGGAAAGAAAAAAACCGCACCAAACTGCAAAAAAATAACCGAAAACCGAAAGGTTTGGTGTGGTTTTGGTTTCGGATGTCTGGAAACCAAAACCGAACCGAAAAACCGATTATATATATTGTAAGAAAATTATATTATTTATTGATATATATTATTAATATACATAAAATTTTATGTAGAAACTTCAAACTTGGGCTTAAATGAAGCCAAAAAAAGGATGGTCTTGGCCTGCGTTCCAACATTACTACATAGTCTACATTTGACGCAGCGCGAAAGTTGTAACATCGGAATCCACCAAGGGTGTTCTCTGAATCCACAAAGAACGATCTTTGACTCCACGAAGAAATATTGAGGAAAATCAAAATTTTATTAATAAAAAAGATATGCCTCTAGGGCTTACAAGACTCTTCTTAAATAGAAAAAAAAACAAGACTCCTACAAGGACTCTAATTCCTACAAGGACTCTGAACTAACCAAAAATAGTAAAAATTTCTAAAATATTAAAACTCCTAAAAAGACTCCTTATGATTAGGAAAGTCCACCGGTCAAATCTGAGATCAAATCGGATTTGTTTCCTAAATAAAACAGTCAAATCTGAGATCAAATCGGATTTGTTTCCTAAATAAAACAGACTCCTAAAATATTACTAAAAATAGTAAAAAACGGACAAAACTGTAAATATCTCTCAAACCGTAAGGAATTTGGCAAAACTGAGAACGCAAACCGAACCCGTGGGGGTCGGTTTGGATGGCTCCGTCTCGTCGAGATAGTCAATTTTCATATATAATTCGTCCAATTCCGACGTACAGTTTGAAAGTTACGGCCGTTTCTTCGAAACAAGTTATTTTCTTCGACCAGACCCGCATTTAGACTTGCGACTGTCCCACTTTGATATAAACGTGTCTGCTAAGTGTTCTACATCAACATTAGACTTTAATTATATTTCTAGGGCTTCTAAGAATCTGAGTTCTCGTCCATCGCCCCCAAAGTCCCAAACCCAACGAGCTTTTGGTCCTTCGCGCTCCGTCTCGTCCCCTCTCGTCCATCACCCCCAAATTTAGGGTTCTCCCGTCCATCGGCCCCAAATCTTGGGTTCTCTCTTCACCGGCAAAGAAATCCCTTCTGTCACGTGGTACTGTAGCTTTCCCTTTCCCCAAATGTTGGTCATGGAGGAGCTTGCTGCTGAACTTGAAGTGATGATCTATCATCTACATGTTTCTGCTATTCTAGTTTTTCATCGCTTTTTTTTTCCTTTTCGAAAACTGTTATGTGGCATTGTGGGCTGCCCTTTTTCATTTTTTTTCTTTTCTTTTCTTTTCGAAAACGGTTATGTAATATAAGACATTTCTACTTTCTACTTTTTTAGACTTGTTTTCTTTATAGAAGAACCGAAAAAAACCGATATAAACCAGAGAAAAATCAAACTGAACTAAACTGAACACAATTGGTTTATGAAAAAATAAGTGAAAAACCAAACCGAACCGAACCAAAAAAATAGACCGGTTTGGTGTTCGATGTCACCTATTAACCGCACCATTTAAACCGATTAACAGCCCTATAAGAGAGGTTAAAAAAATGTACGTAACCCGTTAAATAAGTTTTATTTTAGTCATTGTGATCATTTTTAGTGTTTGAGAATAATAATGATTTTGACTATTTTTTTTATAATTAGAAGGGTTAACTCTCAATCCTTCTAATAGGAGTATTAGTAAACCCCTCATTTAGGGGTTAACTCATTTTAATTCATCTAGAGGGGTTAGCTTAACCATTCTATATTTTTTTATGTTTGGCAAATTATGAAGGGTTAACTCACTTTAACCCTTACATAAATTTTTTGTGTTTGACGGAGTAAGAAGGGGACCCTTTGCCAAACGGTAACTTCAACTACTAGTTTTCTTGATCATGCAAGTTATCATATATTTTAATGTTCCATAAAAATCAGATGCACTCAAGTATAACGAACCAAAGTAAAATTTCATTTTCCTACTTAAACTGAGCATCGTAGCTTAACCAATCTACCTGCAAAAATGAAGATGCATGTAGATAAATTCAAGACTTATACGTGACTACCGTAAAATCTCTCAAAGCACAGGGATGCGACGCGTCGGTACTGATCTCATCCCCAAGAGGAGATGCCGAGAGGGACGCAGCCGACAATCTCTCCCTTGCTGGCGACGGTTTCGACACCGTCGACAAAGCCAAACAAGCGGTCGAGGCTCAATGCCCTGGAGTCGTCTCCTGTGCCGATATTCTAGCATTGGCTGCCAGGGATGTGGTTGTACTGGTACGCAATACTTCCTCGCACATTTTGCCAAATTTTGCAACAAATCTTTTCCGTTGCCAGCCCTGGGCTACACTTAGATTCTTGAACTCGTTTTGGCAAGAACTGGTTTAGTTGTGGATCAAACTCTCCCTTGTCCTCAATTAAACCAGCCCAAGTTTAGCCAATCACATAAACAGTCTAAAATTGAACTGATCCTACGATTAGAATTGTGGATGATTGATTTGTACTGTTCTGTTATTCTTCAGTCCGGAGGTCCCTGGTTCAACGTGGAACTCGGCCGCCGAGACGGCCGCATCTCCTCCAAGTCCCGCGTCCCCGGCAACCTCCCACCGCCAACCTTGGACGCCAACCTCCTCAGCTGGCTCTTCCGCAAGAACAACCTCTCCACCACCGACATGATCGCCCTTTCCGGGGCCCACACCGTCGGCTTCTCCCACTGCAACCGCTTCTCCAACCGCCTCTACTCCTTCAGCTCCCAGTCCCGGGCCGACCCATCTCTCAACGCAACATATGCACGACAGCTGATGCAGGCTTGTCCGAGGAACGTCGACCCGAGGATCGCGGTGAATATGGACCCGACTTCTCCGAATCGATTCGATAACGAGTATTTCAAGAACCTTGTGAAGGGTAGGGGGTTGTTTACTTCGGACCAGACGCTGTTTAGCAGTGCGATGACGAGGGGGACGGTGAACGCGTTTGCGAATAATCCGAGGAGTTTTGCGCAGGCGTTTGCGGCGGCGATGGTGAGGCTTGGGAGGACGGGAGTGAAGACGGGGAATCAAGGGGGGATCAGGAGTGTCTGCTCGGCTTTTGCCTGATGCTACTAACTAGCTTGGTTTCCTAAGTGTTCTTTTTTTTTTTTTTGAGAATTTAGTTGTTGGAAATCTATGGTTAATATTGTTTTTCTTTTCTTTTTTCTATTCTTTTCTTCGTGTGTACTGGATTTGGTGACGGAGGCGTTCGAATGTTTGAAAATGTTGTAGGGAGGAGAAAGAATGAGAGGAATAGAGAGAATGTAATAAAGCTTTTTTTTGTTTTTTGTTTTTGAAAGAACTGCCACAAAGCATGCGTATACGCTATTCTGCTTTTTTAAGTACGATGACTTTTTGTTGGGAAATAAAAGTTCTTGTTTCTTAGTTTTTTTAAGCTACTTTGTGACCTCATATTTCAGAGTATTTATATGTATGTTCTTCAACTTATAGGGAAAATGTCATTTGGCACGCAAGATGTGGGTCCCACCCCCTATTTGTGGCACGCGAGATGGGCTGCGCGCCCATCTTACATGCCAAATAACAAGGTTGAACTTAGAAATGTTATTCAACTTAGAAAAGTAGACCACTTTTACCTTTTTGTTTACGAGAACTGTAGTTTTTGTTGGGGAAATTTTCTTTCAATCCCCTAACACCTTAAAGTTGTTGTATTTTACATCATTCTTCTTCTTCAACCTTTCCAAACTAAAATGTCTTCAACCCCTTCACCAATAGGATCCTCCTTCACTCTTTCTTTCTCTCTCTTTAATAGAAGCCTCTGTTCTCCTTCAACCTTTCTTGATTCGAACTCACACTCGTAGAAGGGCTTCATTGGTGAGAGAGAAAGAGAGGACGAAGAGTAGTCTTAGTGGGTAAATTGTTAGAAGAAATTTGAGCTAAGGAGAAAAAGGGTGTAAAATACAATAACTTTAATAAGTCAGGGAGCGCGAAATAAATTTTCCTAACAAAAAAGTACTATTCTCACCGAAAAAATTCATCGCTGATAGGATTTAGTACCAAACAGATAAAATGGTTTAGGACGCCAGGGTAACTTTTAATATCTAACATATAACGATGTGGTCTACTTTTTAATACCAATATGGTATTTTAGCCTTCTAAAATTAATTAGCATGTGAGTCTCACATAGTTTTGAATGAGAATTTTCAAAGGGAATTCTCAAGATCGCATAACTAAGGATATTAAAGTACAAATTTTAAAAACTTTAATGTTATATTATTGCTAGAAAAATTACAAGTGAGAATAAATAAGTACTTAATAGGGAAACTATGGGATATTTAAGTGCAATTAGAGTATATTTGATGATTGGTCAAATTGTCTTATAAGCCATTGTATGTTGGAAAATTGCAATAAAGATAAGAAAAGAAATTTGACTTAGATTCCTTTAATCTCGGTTACAACTCGATTACAAAAGAGAGGAGAATGAACTTGGTTCTCCCCTTTGTTTAAAACTGGGTTCTTCTCGATGGTGATGGAGTGCCTCCTTCGAATGCTTGCGTCGAATTTGGTCTCCGTTGACGATCCGACGTTTTGATTCACTGGAACGATGTCTTCTCCTCATGATTTGACGTTGTGGAGAACTTACGTGGCAAGTTTGAAACTCTAGACGAGTTTATAACTCTGAACGAGTTTTAACTCTTGAAAAAGAGTTGATTTGAACAGAAAGTTCGGTTGATAAGCCAATGATAAAGAAGCTCTTGTTGCATATCTCCCAAGCTCCAGAAAATGCTCCAAGGATATCTTCTGTTCTCCGATCCAAAAAGTCAGCCTGAACTCCATTGAGTTTACCCATATTTATAGGGAATTAAGGGGTGCAACCGCCCCCCTTAATTCTCTCCATAATGTGGTTGAGAGGGGTGTAACCACCCCCTTAATCCGCTCCCAAGTAGGGCAGAAATCCCTTAGATCATGGAGGAAAAATGGTTCCTGCAACCGTTCAGCTCTTGCTTGAACGAGTCAAACGCCCACGTTGGCGTTCAGGAACTTAACTCCGCATTTTAGAATGGAGACGCAGAGTTGGATACCCGCTGGGCATTGAAAAACGTGGGTCCGACCCCAGCGTTTTAATGTTGTAACGCGGGTCCGACTCTAGCGTTTTGATGTTGTAACGTCGGTTCGACCCTCATGTTTTAATGTTGTAACGCGGGTCCGACTCCAGCGTTTTACTGTTGACACACGGGGAGGACCTTCGCGTTTTGGTGTTATTACATAGGGAGGACCTCCGCGTTTTGGTCTTAGAGCGCGGTGATGAGTTCTGCGTCTTGCTTTGAAGAGATTATCAACAAGTTATCTCTTTTGTCATAGCGTTGCAAAGATCATTGTCTTGTAATCTTCGTCTTGGCTCCTTGAGAATATGAGAGTCGTCAGATTGTAACTCTCAATGTTGATTATGAATGCTGTTGAACTAGAGCTCTCATCGGTTATCGTGAAGGTCGTCAGATTATAACCTTCATCGATCTACGTGAAAGTCTTCAAATTATAGCCTTCTGGAAGTTGTCAGATTGTAACTTTCATCATCGGTGTTTGATGGGGGAATAAGCTATCTATTGTGATTTTTAGACAGCCTACAGAACCCCCTCCAAAGTTTTCGAAAGTTCGCGATTGACTGAGACGAATTTTCGGAATACTTTGGATCTTAACTCTGATCTTGGAGCTGTTGATTCCTTGTCATAAAGGAGTTGTTTTCTGTACTCACTTCGAATGTATCTTGGTTGAAGGGATTTGCCATGTAGGACCCGTGTGAAGGTATGCGCCATAATCCTGCTTCTGGAATGCTGGGGTGTATCCCTACGTTTTGAACTTGAGACGCGGGTCTCACCCTTGCATGTTGAACTTGGAACACGGGTGTGACCTCGACGTTCGGTTTTGCATCATGGGACTAACCTCAGCGTTTGGTTTTTACATCGCGGGTCTGACCTCAGTGTTTGGTTTTTGCATCGCTGGTCTGACCTCAGCGTTTTGATTTAAAACACGGCTATGACCTTAGCGTTATCGATTTTGTGACGCAAGTCTGACCTCGGCGTTTCGATGTGAAACGCGGAGGTGACTTTCATGCATTTTTGACTAAGTCTTTGAGACTTGTCTTCAGCTTATTCGTTTCAAGTCTCGGCTCACATCCATTAAGCTAATAGATTTAAGAACATGCATAGGATTTTTGGCAAACCCTCAGCCATCAACGGATTTGATAAGCCTTTAATGACTATCGTTTGAGTCGGGCTAGCATGTGAATTATTCGGATCTGTTCCACATGTAACGTTGTGCTAAGAGAATGAACTCTCTTAGACTCGATGCTATGATTTTGAATACATAGACTTTGTCATTTTTACGGAAAAAGACTAACCGGCAACGCGTGTTAGGCGTAGACTTATCTCTAATTAGGGATCGAGATAACGTCCCCCATGCGTGTAAGGCATAAGTTTCGGCGTTATTAATAACAACCTACTACGATGTTGAATACGTAAACTTTTGTCCTTTTTACGGTAAAAGACTAACCGGCAACGCGTGTTAGGCGTTGACTTATCTCTACTTAGGATTCGGGATAAAATTCCCCATGCGTGTGAGGCATGGATTTTGGTATCTTTTTCACGACAAAAGACTAACTGGCAACGCGTGCTAGGCGTAGACTTATCTCTAATTAGGGATCGAGATAAAGTCCCCCATGCGTGTAAGACATGGATTCTGGTGTTATTAATAACAACCTGCTACGATGTTGAATACGTAGACTTTGCCATTATTACGGGAATAGGCTACCCGGCAGTATGTGTTAGATGCAGACTTATCTCTATTTAGGGATCGAGATAAAGTCCCCCATGTGTGTAAGGCATGAATTTTTGATGCTATGATATTGAATACGTAGGCTTGTTACTATTTCTTCCTGTGTTATATTTTCACTCGAAACACTGAAAGAAAATTAGAAGTGCCAGAGGTGTGTATTAACTTAGCATGAATTTTTATTTAGAGTGAAATTTAGAAATTTTCTTCACTATCACTAGGATAATTCCAGAAAATCTTTAATCCGCTGGGGATTTTATAATGAAAACTTGCTATTCGTGTTGAAAAAGGTAGCAAGTTCATTGGGGAGGGTTTGACTGTTAGAGGTATGATGTTAACCTAACAGTATTTTATGGGCCTATCGCTCTATTGAAGAGAGTCGATAAGTTGGTCTGGTCATCAGAGGTGTGATGTTAACTTGACTGGATTTGTGTTGCGATTGGAGCAACTTTGTGAATTTATCATCCTATTGATGAGGATTGATAAGTAAATTTGTCAGAGGTTTAGTTTTAACATGACAGGGTTTGTGTTGTGATTGGAGCAACTTTATGGACTTATCATCCTATTGATGAGGATTGATAAGTGGATTGTCAGAGGTTTAGTGTTAACGTGATATGATAATGTATACTTGTGATTTGCACAAGGTCTTGGGAATTAGCGTCTCGCTGGGGGGACTTGATAGGTGAGTTTATCATCAGAAGCGATGAGTTTTGATGCTCGTGATTTGAATAAGATTTTGAAGACTTAGTGTCTTGTTGGGGAAGATTACGATTTGAGCAATTTTGAGGACTTATCATCCTATTGATAAGGATTGATAAGTTGATTGTTGTCAGAGGTGTATTATTAACATGACAAATTAGGAGTGATGCAAACTGCATTCATACTCTGTGGGGATGATGATCGTCAGAAGTGATGTTAACTCGACGATGTAAAAGATTTGTTACTCTTAATCCAAATGATTCTAAGTAATCAACCCCCAGTCTTGATTAAGACTTAGCAGGGGAATAAAAAAAGGTAGACAAGGCACATCGCCTAGTGAGATACTATTCATGAAGTCGGAATAGAGGCACATCACTAGGTAGGCCATTATCTGATGAGTTTGACTATCAGAGGTAACTGTTAACATGATAGTTTTGTGGACCTGCTATCCTGTTGAAGAGGATTGGTAAGTTGATGGACTATCAGAGGTAACCGTTAACGTGATAGTTTTATGGACCTGCCATCCTGTTGAAGAGGATTGACAAGTTGATGGACTATCAGAGGTAAATGTTAACGTGATAGTTTTGTGGACCTGCCATCCGGTTGAAGAGGATTGACAAGTTGATGGACTATCAGAGGTAAATATTAACGTGATAGTTTTGTGGACCTGCCATCCTACTTGAAGAGGATTGGCAAGAGAATATAGAGGGAATGGACTATCAGAGGTAATCATTAACGTGATAGTTTTGATAGACCCACCATCCTTCTTGAAGAGGATTGGTGGGGGAATCTGGAAAAAACAGACTATCAGAGATGATCATTAACGTGATAGTTTTAGTAGACCTGTCATCCTATTGAAGCGGATTGACAAGTTGATGGACTATCAGAGGTAAATGTTAACGTGATAGTTTTGGTAGATTTTGTG
This sequence comes from Asparagus kiusianus, assembly GCA_022839385.1. Classification (NCBI taxonomy): domain Eukaryota; kingdom Viridiplantae; phylum Streptophyta; class Magnoliopsida; order Asparagales; family Asparagaceae; genus Asparagus; species Asparagus kiusianus. The sequence goes on from BQKN01000834.1 coordinate 1,009,575, forward strand.
GTTGACAGTGGTATTATATTAAACATAACGACTTAGAAAATTTATTACTCATAATCCAATGGACCACAAATAAACCAACCCCCAGTCTTGAACAAGTACAGGGGGAAAATGGTGGACATGACACATCGCCTAGTGAGTCACTGTCTAACGAGTTTGACTATCAGAGGTAAATGTTAACGTGATAGTTATTGGACCCGCCATCCTACTGAAGAGGATTGGCTTCAGTAGCTGTAGTAACTTCTGGTTCTGACTGAGATGATTGGGCTTGGTTCGATTGCTCAGGAGAAGATTGGGCTTGGTCCGTGTATGTAGGAAAATTGTAATGAAAAGAACAAAAGAAAATTGAATTGAGTTCCTTTAATTCCGATTACAACTTGATTACAAAAGAGAAGAAAACGAATTTGGTTTTCTCCTTTGTTTAAAACTGGGTTCTTCACGGTAGCGATGGAGTGCTTCCTTCGATTGTTCGCGTCGAATTTGCTCTCCGTTGACGATCTGACCGTCTCTTATCTCGTGGGAACGATGAACTTCTGTGGGAAGTTTTATATGTAACTCTTTAACGAGTTTAAGAACTCTGAACGAGTTGAAACTCTATGGATAGAGTTGTTAAAACCGAAAATTCGGTTAATGACCAAGCAGATATTCTGTTATTGAAGAATCCTCTCAGATTTGATCTTCTAAGCTTGATTCAAAAATCCTATCTCCAAGGATTTTGCTGTTGCTGCTGTTGAATCACCAAACCCGAGTGGTTGAGATCCTCCAGAATTCGCCCTTGCTGCCCTTTTACGGTTTAGATTCTGAAAATCCAATCTCCAAAATCCAACCCTTGATTCGTTGGGTTCGTTGAGTTTTTATAGGGGGATAAGAGGTTGTAACTGCCCTCTAAATCCGCTCCTACGTGGGCGTGATTTCCTCAGATCGTGGGGAAACAGTTCTGAAACCGTTCAACTCATATTTGAATGAGTCAAACGCCCACCTTGGCGTTCAGGATCCTAACCTCGCGTCTTAGAATTGAGACGCGAGGTTGGGTGTTGGCTGAACACCAACGAACGCGAGGTTAGGTGTTGGCTGAACACCAACGAACGCGAGGGTCGCTCACGTTTGATTTGTTGTAGCTTGGAAACGCTGAGGTCGTGTGCACTTCCAGAATTGTAACGCGGGGATGACTTCCGCGTTTGAGAAGAAGTTTGTTGACTTATAACCTCTTCTGTAAGGTGTTGCAAGGACCGTCGTTCAGTAATCCTCGCTTTAGCTGTTATGAGGTGTGAAAGTCGTTAGATTGTAACTTTCACTGTTGATTGTGAAGACTGCTGAATGGAGTTTTCATCAGCTGTCGGAAGCGTCATTGAATTGTAACTCTTCTCGATCTATATGAAAAGTCCTCCATTTGCAGCTTTCGTTTGTTAGTATGAAAGCTATCTGATTGTAGCTTTCATTGTTGGAACTTGACGGGAATCAATCATCCATAGTGACTTTTAAACGAATATTTTCCCACAGCTCTCTACCAAGCAACTCACCAACTAAGTCCAACCTTTTATTTCTGAAATCATTACACTGCTCATCAGCACCTCTAATAGTTGCTAATATAATATTAGTCATGTTGTTATCGTAACCATCAAGATCAATCATCTTAAACATGAGGTCGTGTTTGTAGCGATTATAATGCTGCGGATGTAATGATTTAGAAATCTCCTCTGTTTCGATTGTAAGGATGAATTCTGCTTCTCGATTTGAAGGAATCATTGCCTGGTAATCTCGTGGGGATCAGCTATCCATCGTGATTTTTAGACAGCCTACAGTCCGATCGCTCAGGTTGACATGCCTACCTTGTTCTTCAGCTTTGATCCTGGCAATAATCTTTTGAGCCTATTCGCCTTGAGAGATCAGTTGTCTCCAAGAACAGCATTCTGCAATCCCTATTCAAACTAGGATGTTGGTCTGCAGGTTGTGTCGACAGGTCTCTACTAAGGTAGACTGTGTCATACCTGACGAACACCGGAGAGCCATGGTTCGGAACCTCTTGACGAAGGCTTTGACGGACTCCCTCTTCTTCTGCTTAGTGGCGAGAAGGGTATGGATGGAGACTTCTGTATCCTCTTCAAAGAATCTTAATAGGAATAGTCTCTCTAAATCTGCCCACTTTTGGTACATCAGGCAGGCAGTTTCCTGAACCATTCAAAGGCAACTCCCTTGAGGGTGCCAATGAACAATCAAGCTAGAATAACATCGTTTGATATCACATTCCCAGTCTGTGACTTGAAATGATAGATATGTTGGTTCGGTGATCTCGTGCCGTCAAAAGTTTGTAGCGTCGGAACCTCAAATTTTGGAGGATAAGGGGCCGCATCCCATTCGGTAGGATAAGGCCTGGTAACTCCCTCATCTTGGAGCTCGCTTCTATTAGCAATGACATTTAGTCGGGCTTCCAATTCCTCAATTTTAGCCGATTGAGGATTTTGCTCATTCTTAGCTTCTCTTCCTTCATCAGAGGAAGATTCGAGGTTGTGGACTTTTTGGTCAGAAGCCGTGTCATCAACCATTTTTCCCTTCCCTTTGCTTGTGTAAGGTCGGGACAAAGACGTTCTTTCCCTTCGGGAAGATTCTTGCCTGAGTGGCGAATCTGTCTTCTGAGATTTGGCCTTGTCTGCGACGAGTTGAGTCAACAGGGCCAGGAGTTCATTGATGGCCTCCTGCTGAGATTTGAGTATGGCCTCTTGCTCATCAAGCCTCTTTGCGAGATCTTCATGGTTTCCCGTCATATAAGCGGAGCTCTCTTGTTCAACAAAAGAGCTTGATGATTGGGACTCTGCAATGGCTGAGTGTTCATCATCATAATTGGTTCCTCTAGCTAATCTCTGATAGTTGACAGAGGGAATGGCTCCTATTCGCGTACGAGTGCGTTGGTAGACTCCTTCAAACTCATTAGCGATTTCTCTGACAGTCGGTGAACGACTTGTCTCAGAATCATCGGAACTAGGACCCGAGGTTTTTCCTCTTCCGATCATATTGATAGTGACCCCGGGATATTCGGTCTCTAGAGACTTCTTTCTGTGAGAACGTCGTCATTGGTCGAGCAAAGCAACGTTCATAAATTGGTTGAACACCAATGGTTTGGCCGCATATGAGCAGCATTGACATCCCGAGAGGACCGTAGGAATCAGTCGTTCATATTGGAATGAACGAATAACATGTTGTATCGGTCTTTCTCTCGATATGAACTCTCTCAAGTCTATTGTAAAGACTCAAGAATTACTCACTGATTGTGAGGTTTGAATTGGAACCCCCAGTCCATGATTGGACATGACTAGCTCTTGGTGAACATGGATCTGGTTGAGATGCCTTGAATCCATAGACTTCTTATATCGGCCCCTCAATCTAGTCGTGCTACGCAGAGTATATCCGCCCCTCAATCAGTTGTTCTTATTTGAAGCTTGAGACATGAGGGTCGCGTTTGGCACTTAAGACGCGAGGGTCGCGTTTGGCACTTGAGACGTAAAGGTTGCGTTTGGCACTTGAGACGCGAAGGTCGCGTTTGGCATTTGAAACGTGAAGGTCGCGTTTTAGTTTGGCGACATGAGGGTCGCGTTCTTCATTGTTGACGCGAGGGTCGTGTTTTGACTTGGAAACGCGAAGTTGAAGTTCGCGTTCAACGAAGGCTTGAGGTCCGCGTTTTGGCTGTAAAACGCGCCATTGAGGGCCACGTTCAGTCTGGTTCTCGCGAAGCTCATGTTTGGGCTCATAAATACGAGGCTTATATTCTAAAGTAGAAACACGAACCTCAGGGTCGCGTTTAGGCTCTCGAACGCGAAGCTCGCGTTGGTTGGAGGATCGACTTTCTTGGAGTTGTGCCGAAGCTAAGTCTTCTCTTCCAAAGAGGGGACTGTATGAACAGTGCAACCCCGAGGGTAGACAGCCCTTTGATGAGTCGGCCACAACTGTAGCTTTAGTCTCCTTAGAAATTTTGTGGATCCTACGCGTAGCCTTGGGGCTAAGGGATCCGGAGGAGATAGCCTCCTCAAACTTGGCTTGATCAAACTCTACCACGAGAGTTTCGACGGTTGTTCCAGTGAGATGAACATCGAATTGCACAACCACTTCTTCATCAGAGAAGCTCATCCCCAGCGGAGTCGCCATCTTTTGTATGTTGGAAAATTGTAATAAAGATAAGAAAAGAAATTTGACTTAGATTCCTTTAATCTTGGTTACAACTCGATTACAAAAGAGAGGAGAATGAACTTGGTTCTCCCCTTTGTTTAAAACTGGATTCTTCTCGATGGCGATGGAGTGCCTCCTTCGAATGCTTGCGTCGAATTTGCTCTCCGTTGACGATCCGACGTTTTGATTCACTGGAACGATGTCTTCTCCTCACGATTTGACGTTGTGGAGAACTTGCGTGGCAAGTTTGAAACTCTAGACGAGTTGATAACTCTGAACGAGTTTTAACTCTTGAAAAAGAGTTGATTTGAACCGAAAGTTTGGTTGATAAGCCAAGGATGAAGAAGCTCTTGTTGTAGATCTCCCAAGCTCCAGAAAATGCTCCAAGGATATCTTCTGCTCTCCGATCCAAAAAGTCAGCCCGAACTCCATTGAGTTTATCCATATTTATAGGGAATTAAGGGGTGTAACCGCCCCCCTTAATTCTATCCATAATGGGGTTGAGAGGGGTGTAACCGCCTCCTTAATCCGCTCTCAAGTGGGGCAGAAATCCCTTAGATCATGGAGGAAAAACGGTTCCTGCAACCGTTCAGCTCTTGCTTGAACGAGTCAAACGCCCACGTTGGCGTTTAGGAACTTAACTCCGTATTTTAGACTGGAGACGTGGAGTTGGATACCCGCTGGGCGTTGAAAAACGCGGGTCCGACCCTAGCATTTTAATGTTGTAACGTGGGTCCGACTCCAGCGTTTTGATATTATAACGTGGGTTCGACCCTCGTGTTTTGATGTTGTAACACGGGTCCGACTCCAGCGTTTTACTGTTGACACACGGGGAGGACCTTCGCGTTTTAGTGTTGATACACGGGGAGGACCTCCGCGTTTTGGTCTTAGAGCGCGGTGATGAGTTCTGCGTCTTGCTTTGAAGAGATTATCAACAAGTAATCTCTTTTGTCATAGCGTTGCAAAGATCATTGTCTTGTAATCTTCGTCTTGGCTCCTTGAGAATATGAGAGTCGTCAGATTGTAACTCCCGATGTTGATTGTGAATGCTGTTGAACTAGAGCTCTCATCGGTTGTCGTGAAGGTCGTCAGATTGTAACCATCATCGATCTACGTGAAAGTCTTCAGATTATAGCCTTCTGGAAGTCGTCAGATTGTAACTTCCATCATCGGTGTTTGATGGGGAATAAGGTATCTATTGTAATTTTTAGACAGCCTACAGCCACTTCTGTGGCATATAAGCCAATTTGACATGTTGGGTAAGTACGTTATTTTGGCTTATAATCTACCAAAAAATATGCTAGGGTGCCCGAGCTTATTTTTTGGTGTCTTATAAGTCATGAGGTTTGACTAAATAAAAGACAAGGATGCTCTTTATGATTTCATGAATTTTAATGCCTCATCTAATAACTCACCACCAATCCTATGTCTCTGTTGGTATTTGACAACAACGATGGATTATTATCTAGTCATTTGCTAAACATTCTACTATTAAAAATAAATTATAATCCATTAAATCACTCAAACACTCTAGATTATAATCGTTTTGAATTAAATTTCAAACGGACTATAATCCAAATGGATTATAGGGTAAATATTATGAATCCCCCTTTAGGTTTGACAATTTATTATGCAACTTCCTAATGTTATTTTCCATTACGACACCGACTGATGTTACAAAAACTATTACAACCCATTTAATTCCTATCATTCTCTAAAGTACCTCTAAATAAAGCTTTCCTTCTTCCTCAAACTATTGGAAAACCTATCTCCCCTTTATTCGCATCAAAACCAAGTAATTGTGACCAATAATAGAGAGAAAATTAATATAAGATCAAGATTATCTCTTCAACCATTCGATTTTAGCCTTTATCTGTTGTAATCTTTACTTTCTCATCCATGTCTCATTTTTGTGAGAAAGGGAAAGAAGAGGATAGTTTTAAAATATAAGCGGCTTTTAACCGTCGTTTTAACAACAAGATATTTATAATTAAAAATAAACCGTCAGGAAGTTTCATAATACATTGTTAAATCTAATAATTGTCTTGGATTATCATACTCCCTTTAAAAGCACGAGTTCGGGAAAATATTTCTATGGTCAATATTACCCTTCACTATTTTAAATATTTTATTTATATCTTAATCTATCCTAATCAAAATTATATCCTATCTTAATCGGTAAAACATATTTTTATGGTATTAGTTAATAAAAATAAAGAAATTATGTGTAATTATAATTATATCATATCCTAATCCTACGTGAACTATCTATAGCTTAACAGTTTAAAAAAATTATATTAATAAAATATTAAAAACATTGTTTTATGGTATTAGTTTGTAAAGATAAAGAAATTATATGTAGCTAACGTATTATAATACATAAAGTATTGTAAAAAAATCTAAAAGTTTTAAAATTACACAAAATACCCTAAAGAGTTTAAAATAATAAAAACTATCCCGACGTCTAAAAACGTAAAACAACAAACATGAAATCAAAAAATTAACAGCGAAGAATTTTAAAATTTGTGAATAACATCTCATATCTCAAAAATTATAGAAACACCATCAAAAGTTTAAATTACAAACAAGCACCTGAAATTCTAAAATTTCAAGACTTGCAAACAACATAGATGAATTCAAGGGATTATCATAATCCACCTAAAATTTTTTGATATTTCAAAGCTTAAAATAACAAACATGAAATTAAAAAATTAACAACACCCTCCAAAGAATTAAAAAATTTTAATTAACACTCTCAATGTCCTAAAAATTATAGAAACTCCCTCAAAAATTCAAATTATAAAAAAACAACCCTAAAATTATAAAAAATTTAGAATTTATAAATAACAAAAAATGAATTCAAGAGATTACCCTCATGCACCTAAAAATTTAAAATTTACCAAAATTAACCTCAAAGTTACAAAAGTTGTAAAAAAACTCTTTCAAATTTTAAAAATTATAAAAAACTCTAAAATTTTAAAATTTATAACTAGTACACATCAAATCTGAAAACTATTGATAGACCGCTAAAATTTGAATTTTTAAAAAATTAATCTATAGTTTTAACAATTGCAAAAAATAGCCTCAAAATTTCAGAGTTGTAAGAAATACCATGACATTTAAAAATTACCATCGACACATGAAATATAGAAGTTACAACTATCAAACTTAAAATTAATTTTTAAAAATTCTCCTAAAGTTTTAAAAATTACAAATCACACCCTTAAAATTCCAAACCACAAAAAAGAGCTAAAATTTTAAAACTTGGATAATTGTTAGATATTCTTTCATTAAGATATATATATTTAATTTCAAATTTAGGGTTTACTATCCCTTTTCAGCATTTAAAGACAGTCTAAGTTGATACTCGTAAACAAAAGTAATAAGAATTGATTAAAAATATCTGGTTATGAAATAACAATTTAAAAAATATTATAGCTTAAAAATCATCATCATCATATAAATTAAAGCAACTGGATAAAATTTTACTAATAAGTTGAAGCAGTAAAACACATTAGTAACATTAACTAATAGATGTTTAAATCCATAAAATGATAAAAACCTATCATATAATAGCTTAGCATTAATTAAATTATTTAGAAACATTTATATTTGATATTAATAATATTTATAGGGTAAAAAATAATAAATTACGTATGGAGAAACTATCAAAATGTTCAGAGATATCATTCAAAAGAATTAAGGTATTTCCATTGCAAATGGAAAAGTGACGAAAATAAATCTAAAATTCAGAAAACGTCCATGAATCATTTGAATTGGCATTAACATAAGACATGTCTATTAAAGAAGAACTAATTGAGTTACATTGAAGAATAATTTAATAACTTTATCACAATCAAAGAAGAATTCTCCATGGAAGATGTAAGAAAAATTAAGTATCAACTAAGCATTCATAAATTTCATACTTTGTTCTTCAAATACTAAAAAAAATAAATATTAATTATAATCTAAGGCAAATTGGTAAATAAAAAATGTAGGTATTTAGTTTAGATCTTTGTGAAAAATAACAGGGATAGAGCAAATGTAATATTATTGACGTAAAAAAAA
>BQKN01000834.1:1027797-1065936 GCA_022839385.1 Asparagus kiusianus
AAGGAATTAGGGTTTGGTATTTAAACAAAAATAATTAAAATAAATAATTACAGGTACTTAAAAATTAAACTAATTACGGAGTAATTATCTACAAATAAAAACATACATGTTGTGCTAATATAATAGTTAATACGAAATAGTCGAAATATACCCATATTGTACAATTAAACGAGAATAATTAATAAATAAAATATATTTACTTATATTTAAAATCACATAATTATGAAATAATTATATACACAGTAAAACATACCTGTTATACTAATACGATAGCTGATACGCAGTGATAAAAATAATACAACAAATTATACAAATAATACGTAATTAATAATACAACGTATTATAAAAAAATATACGTAACAATAATAATAATACCACGTATTATCCAAAATAATACGTAATAGTATCGGTAACACAACGGATAAATTCTAAAAACTTTTACTACACTAAATAAATTTATAAATATTCAAATCATTTAAATCAATATAAAACTTAGACTTTAAATCATAGAAAATTCTAGAAGAATGAGAAAAATGCAATACTCTTCTAAAAATAATAATTAAATATTTAAAAATATCATAAAATTATTTTAACTAGTATTAAATTTCATGGTCCTTACACCTGTACATTATACTATAACATTGTCTTCGGATATTTTAAATTAACCATTTTCCATATAAATTAAAAAAGAGCAGTGGAAATTAACAGACAATGTATAGTTAACTCGTTACGATGAAAGTTAACATGATCACACGAAAGTTAACATGTTCACGTGAAGGAACACTTAAATTGTTCCAACAGAACCTTAAAACCTGAAATGGCTGTGCTCACATCACACAAAGCCCAATATTATAAAGATTTCATTAATTACTTATATTTCACTAATAACTATCTGTTTTTTCAGAACTGGAACACTCAATATTAACAGTAGTATTAACAGCAGCTTGCATGTGAATCTCTGTACAACTAACATTTCTATTGTACTCCAACATGCACTTCAAGTCATCTTCATTATCAACTGAAAAACTCAGGTTAGGGTGCCTCTCAGATTTATATATCAAGGATAAAGCTTCTTCAGGTACATTCAGTCTTTCAACCACATCAAATTTCAGTTCATAAAACCTTGTTGTCGAGCATAGCTTTAAGAATATGGCCTTCTCGCCTAAAGACACCATACAAATAAAGTCGTTGGCGGCCATTGGGGATGGTTGAGAGTTATGGAGACAGTTATGAGGGGTAATTGAGGAGATTTAAAGCTCATAAGGGTTGTTAAAAGTTGAAGGAAAAAACCCTAACTTCATAAATGGGAGAGTGAGAGTTAAAATTAGACAATTTATTATCCATGATGGAGAAGGGGAGCAGTAATGGATGGAACCCGCACCCCCCCCCCTTTCGCCGTCTCCTCGCCTTAACTACGATAGGAGAGATCAGAGATCATTTAATGCCTTGCAGCTGATTTCCTGTGAGAGAGAAGAGGGCATTTACGTAAGTTTTGTCAAAATACGTAGTGTGTATGTATAAAGGAGGGCTAAAGGGGTTGGGCCGCATAACGAACACCATTTTGGGGCTTAAACCCAAGGGGATTAATTGGTAGGGCTGGGCCACTTCAAGGTCTCCATTTTGGGGCCTAGACACAATTTTCCCTTAAATCCATACAAATGATAAAAGACTATAATATAATAGCTTAGCATTCAAAGAATACAATGAATTACGTATGGAGAAACTATCAAAATATTCAGAGATATCATTCAAAAGAATCAAACTATTTCCATTACAAATGGGAAAGTGACGGAAATAAATCTAAAATTCAGAAAACGTCCATGAATCATTTGAATTGGCATTAACATAAGGCATGTCTATTAAAGAAGCACCAACTGCGTTATATTGAAGAATAATTTAATAACTTTATCCCAATCAAAGAAGAATTCTTTATGGAAGATGTAAGAAAAATTAGTAAGCATTCATAAATTTCATACTTTGTTCTTAAAATACTAAAAAGTAAATATTAATATTATAATTAAGGTAAATTAGTAATAAAAATGTAGATATTTAGTTTAGATCTTTGTGAAAAATAACATGGATAGAGAAAATGTAATATTATTGACGTAACAGAAACTCTTGTTGGATGCACATCAGAAAAATTTATTGTAGAAAAAAACATGTAGCTCTTAATCTTATTTAAATAATAAATTAGGAACACAAAGAATTTCATAAATATGAAATTAATATTTATTCTCATTGAAATAAAAAAAATCAAAGTCTGTATTTCAAGAATTTTGTGTTGAATATCGAAAATACATTTAACTTCTTTGTGAAGTTAAACAACAAGATAAAAGATTAACGAACCCAGGAACGATAACAACACAAAAAGTACAACTCTAGCCCGATGTCACAATCGAGTAGATGATGAAGATACAACTATAGAATTACCTGGAAAAAGTTAAAGGTGAGGAAGGATTGATATTAGCTCGGTAAAAAAAACAAAAGGAGTAAAAGATAATATTTTGTGAATATTTTATAGAATAGTTTAATTATTTTGTGTGAATTTAGAAATCTTTAGAATTGAGCTTTTTTCAGTACTTTTATATGCTTGTGCAGATGCTTTTATCATATAAAAATATACTAGAGTTAGCATTAATTTTTAATTTATAATTTTTTATGAATGCTATCAATGATTATGAACAAAATTTATATTCTCTTTTGTATATTTTAGCATACTTTTAAGCAATTATTTTGCCTTATCGGTTTTAAATATTCACCTTCTTTGTATAACACTGTTTCAATATTTTTTTACTTTTGCAACATTGTAATTTCTCAAGTAAAGATTGGTTTTATATCAGTCAAAATAATATAAAATTTTAAATTAGCTTTAAATTATATTTGTTTTCTATCAATTTTAATATTAACATGAAAATTTAAATTGAGTGTAGCCAATTTAAACAAACATTAAAGAAAATAACTAATTATAATATTAACGTTTAGAGACAAAAGTGAGCATAAACTATTAAAGTGAAACTGAGGAACAAATTTTAGTTATAAAATAAGTTAAAATTCTTAATCATGATATTTAACCACGTGCAATGCACGTGTATAAAACCTAGTATTCTAAAATGTCCAACTCAACGCTTAATATTGGTGGATCATCGTCACATTCTCTCTTCTATGTAAAGAATACAAACTTAATCATAACAACAAATCATAAAAGACAATTAAAATCTCAAATCTGCCCTTGATCTATGTTTTGATAAATTTTGTACTAAAGACAGATGTGCGTAACTCAATCACAAATATATCAAGTGATAATTTGAAAACTTCGTAGAATTCTAATATATTCTACGGTTAATTACATTCTGAAGCCGTGATGTCCGCCATGCTTCATATATGATCTCAAAATCTGCCTATATATCTACATGAATATAATCTTAAAATCACTAATGATAGTAACATGAATTCACCCCCTTGATCTTTTTACAATTGAAAGAGGGGGAAAAAGTTTTATAGAGATAGATAGGCTCTATATAGTTCCATGAATGTCGGTAGGCTCTCAATAACTAATTTATTTTGACTTTTAAAAAAGTCAAGAAAGAAGATTATCATATATCTGAACTTCAGCAAATGATATAGATGGTCTATCCACACAAGTGGAACAACATGTAATCTATGAAGTGGTTGATACTGTAGGGATTCTATTAAAACTAGGGCTGAGCATGGTTCGGTCCAAATCAAAAAAACCGACCGAACCGACCCGAATCGACCCGAAAAAATCAGCTTTATGAGTAGGACGGTTCGGATCGGTTTGAAAACTTTTCAACCCGAACCGACCCGAACCGACCAAATATAATGCATTACTACCCATTCTGATCTCAAACTCTACCCGACCCGTCTCCAAAGAGTCAAAGAGTCAAACTCTAAACTCAAATTTTGGATCATTATGGTTAAAAATAATATCATTATATCAGTGTTTAATGCTTCATAATCTCCTACTTTATTGATATTTTTTTTCTTTAACACAGTTTGTTGTTTGATAAGAAGTTTGATGAAGTTAGAACCGAACAAACCGAATCGAACCGCACCGAACTGACTTGCAACAATTCGGTTCGGTTTTGAATTATAGGCGGTTCGGTTTGGTTGTTCAAATTTTGGTAAAAACCGAACGAACCGATCGTTGCACACCCCTAATTATTCTTATAAGAGTGAGACAGATCTATTTCCAAACTAACCCTCTAACCCATCGTGAATGAAATAAATCAATGTGTCCTACAAGGAGCTGGGATAGAATCTTAAACTACTGCATGGTCGACTAACCCTTTTAATTCATAAAAAGATTCTCCAACAGTGTACAACACGAGGGACCCAAACAAACTGTGCAACCGATAACTTTACATAAAGTTCTTCTCTACAAATACTCTGTTTGGATGGAGGGTAGGGACAAATTTTCAAAACAGACCCTTTTGAGTTTTTAATTGCAAAAAACGACTCATTTCAATCTTATTTATAAAAACCGACCCAGTTGGTTGAAACTGGGTCGGTTTTTGAAATTTTTTTCCCAAACTTCACGGGAGTTCAACTCCCGTGAAGTTTTGTTATGAGAAAAACTTCACGGGAGTTCAACTCCCGTGAAGTTTTCCAAAAAAAATTAAAAAAACCGACCTGTTTTCAGCCAGGGGGCTGAAAACAGGTCGGTTTTTACAATTTTTTTCAAACCCGGTCTTTTTTTGCAAATAAAAACCCAAAAGGGTTGCTTTCGAAAATTTGTCCTGGAGGGTAGAGAATGTAATTAAAAAAAATTTTGGTTTATTTTTATTTGCGAGCTCCATTTAGAAGGATAGAGAAGAAAGAATAAAATAGAAAAATTATAGAAGGACAGAAGAGGGGAATAAGGTAGAAAATTGTACTAAAATGTTAGTACCCAAATTGAAGGGCTTGTTTGGATTGAGGGGAATGAGGGTGAAGGGAAGTTAGGGGAACCATTCACCTTGTTTGGGAACACTTAGGAGGTGAAGTTAATTCACCTCCATTCATCTCCATTCACATTGGTTCACCCCTTAATAGTATAAAAATTGTTACCCCCCAAATTGGGGTGTAACCAAGGGGAAGGGAATTCCCTTCCCTTCCCTTCCCTTCACTTCACCCAGTTTCCCTTAACTTCCCTTCACCCTCTACAAATCCAAACAGGAGTCATCTCGCAAACACACCAAAGATAAACAGGAAGAAAGGGAGGGGGAAAAAAATCCTCGAGAGAGAGGGAGAGAGAGATGAGCAGCGGCGGAGAGAAGGGCGGGAGCGGCGGAGGGTCAGTGAAGACGCCGGCGGATTTCCTTAAATCGATCAGAGGCCGTCCTGTCGTCGTCAAGCTCAACTCTGGTGTCGATTACAGAGGTATGAAATAATAAAAATAATAACAGCACGTTGTTTAATCTCTAGGGTTTCTTTTACTTTGCCTGTCAAGTTCAGATTAACTCTGTCAGTCTTAAGATCGTGCATAAAGTGTAATAAAAACCCTAGCTTGAGACCTTTGTTGTTGGTGGTGGTGGATAGAAAGCCTGATTTTGCTCGTTAGACGATATTCTGTGGAGAAAATTGGCAGGCAGTTGTAAATTTAGCAGTTACTGCGATGCTTCAAGTGGATCCTGGATTATTAAAGACACTGGGAAGTAAAACCCTAAACCCTTTTTCTTTAGATCTGATTTTTTATTTTTATTTTTATTTATTCTAGTTCAAGGAACGATGCTCTCTTAGAAAATCTAATGCATAATGTTCGTGTTTCTAAACAAGATAACATGTTTTGATAGCAGAGGTGAAGCAACCTCTCACTGATTTCTTTTTATTATGAAGTTATCGTCAACTCAAACTTTAGAAATCCTCGCCAGAGACTTGTGTAACAAAGTAGATTGTTAACCTCCATATTGTCTACGGCTTTTAACACTGTAATGGCTGCGTTTCCTTCTAAGAATTATGTGACAATTCACAAGGAAAATCTATTATCTCAAAATTTTTAAAAGAGAATAACTTATTTAATTCTTCTTTGTCGCCTGCTCCAGCTAAATGTTTATGTAACCTTGTTATGCTGTTATGTATATATTATGGTGTACGATTATGATTAACATGCTGCTGTCATATGCTGCACCTTGGATGATGTGCATTCCATACGTCCTGTTGGACAACACGTGTTTTTTCCCCTGTCAGGATGTTTGATACTATTGTTTCTTTGGCCTCGGGGTGCTTGTTCTACAGCTCCTTTATTTGGCACCAAGGAGTGAATCTGCATAATTAGCTACTATCGGTATTGCAATAATTGTGCTTTTAACATTCTAATGTAATACCCTTTCAGGGCAACCTAATTTACCCAATTATTAAAAGTTCTTGCATTTATCAACATCTAATTGCTTGGGCCTGAGGCATACCCTTTGCTCGTGTGATTAGTTGGCTTTATCAGTGTAGCTGAAGCAATAGTTGCTTTTATCAATACTGTCCATTATGTCTCAATTTTCATTTGTAACTGGAGGCTAATTCGTTTCCAGCTAACTACATGTTTATTTGTTCGTGAATAACAAACTTACATCTGTTCAACGTTTACACGAATGCCATTTGAATGTGTATTTGCATGCGGATAAACCTTTAATCATTAAGTACAGCCATCAGCACCACCACAGCAAAGCCTCTATTTCATAGTTTTGGCATTTGGACATATATGAATTTTTTTTTCCTTTTTTCAGCTCTGTTAAGGATTACCTACATTAGCTTTGCATATACATGTTTCGATTGCCATACTTTGTGTTTGTTTCAGTTGCCATACTTCGTGTTTGTTTCAGCTATCTCCTAGCCCTGGTGGCTCCTTCAATCATAGTCAAACACCAGTTTCCATTATGAACGTCCAAACTATTTTAAGTGTTGTTGCCTCGGTACCCTCCGTTGAAGTTATGCTTTTTGTCCTGTTCTTTTAACTTATTCTGCTTATTGCTCATTCAATTCAGCAATCTTGCATTGACATCAAACTGGATGCCAGCTTCGAAAATGACTCTTCTTTATTTGAGGCTTGGTCCTGTAAGTATAAAAACATGAAGTACGTACAAATGTATGCAGAAACCAAAAAGAGATTATACCTGTATACCCAAAAAATTGCAGAAATTTCATTGATAAAACTAATGATTAATGTATCTGACTCAGGCATGGAGATAAGAGTTTCTCTTGGATGTGTCAGCTTTTAGTAGAGTAGGTGACCTGTAAATTGTGGGACTCTTGTTATATAATGGTTTAAATGTCATCTTTCTCATTTTCTCAACTCGTACTGAGCTTATAGTTAAGAACTTAATCTTATTACATTGTTTTCTATCTGTTAACTCTTGACTCCTATGAGTTCTTTTGAGTCAAGTAACTGCCGTATAGCTTTCTACTGCGGCACTAATTTATTGACATTCCATTTTCTTGGGATCTTATTAAATATAGGGCCTCTATGTTGAAGTGATCTCCATGCGCTCTCTGTTGAGAAACATGATGTGTGCTGGAACAGTGTAATTAAATAAAAATCACATGCAAACATCCATGACGTTTTGCAGTTATTTGTGGTTACAGTATCTTATATTTGCTCCATTTATAATCTGCTATGATCTTAGCCGCCTCAAATTTCCAAAATCTAACCCGTTTGAATTTAAAAAACTAACCTACAGTCATTATGGCTACTAGTGATTTATGTTAAGCTTGGAAGTGTTTTGCTCGTGGTACTGATCATTGAGCAGGTATCTCTTAGGTGAAATTTAGTTCAGCTTATATTTTATTAGGCAGAATCCAATTTTATCAGGCACACGTCTGATCGAATTGGTCTTAGGCTCGTACTAAATTTAATATATGCAATGACCATGAATTAAATATTGGATACCTGTTGGTTGGATCATGATCTTGCTAAATCTTTGCTTTCTCATTGCTCAATGCTTAAACCTGTAAAACTTTGTTGCAGGTATTCTAGCTTGTCTGGATGGGTACATGAACATTGCAATGGAACAAACAGAAGAGTACGTCAACGGTCAGCTGAAGAACAAGTATGGTGATGCATTCATCAGAGGCAATAACGGTAATATATCCAATGTTTTTCATATCTGCATATTTGTATCCCATTTTAACATTAGTTTTGATTTCTTTATTTCTTTTTCTTTTCCTGCTTGATTTTTTATGTTTTCTTTCGAATAAGTTTGTGTTTTTTTTCCCTCTTTTCTTTTGTAATATGTTTGTTTTTACAGTTCTCTACATCAGTACTTCAAAGAGGACTCTTGCAGAGGGTGCGTGATGATGCTAGTCTGGATACAATATCTCAGTATCTGTTGTTTTATGGGTGGAGTAATGGCAGGCGTTTTTAAATGTATAATTTTTTGACCATGTTTACTGAAACTTGATTAAGCGATGCTATCTAAAATTCATGTTTGTCGAGGGGCTGCAGTTTTTCTATACCTCAGCTCAGTCGACAACTTTCGGTGCATTATGTATGATACATCTTTCTTGTGTGTTATGACCTCACGACTGTTGAGATTATGCAGGGGAATTCTGAGTTATAAGGTGCGAAGACCGTAAGATTTTGTTCCCTTTGTAAGGCTGATCTCTGTAATGGTCATATGATACGGATCAGTAAGTGGACGATGAACTCTCACACGCGAGGCTGAAGCTCTTAGTTTTACTTTTAGCTAATTACAAATTTTCAAACTCCTTCCATAGATTCCCATTTCCTGGGTGCGTTATGAAGGCGGATGCGATATGATATATATAATAGAACAATTTTTTAAAATAAACCCATTTAAATTTTTTATTAAAAAAACAGAACTGCTCCTATTTTATTTACACAAACCGACCCATTTCGTGGTCACGTCGGTAGTGTGGCAACGAAATGAGTCGGTTTTTTTTAATCTCATCTCTAAATGGTTGGGGTTGCCAACCCCGACTATTTTGGAGGCCCCGCGTAAAATACAAGCTAAATTAGTCGGGTTGGTAACCCCAACTAATTTAGCCCGCTGTCTAATTTGTCGGGGTTGGGAATCCTGACCAATTCGAAAGCCCGCTATCGAAATGGTCGGAGTTCCCAACCCCGACCATTTAGCAGAGAGTTCTGCCTAGTCGTCGAGTGGAGCTGGAAACGGTTAAGGGACAATAGTCGGGGTTGTGAACCCCAACTATTTGTTATCTAGGCCCCCGCCTATATAAAGGCGACGACTTCATCTCCCAAAGCTCCCGTTCGTTTCCAACCGTCGCTCTCCTCTCATTTTCGTCGTTCTCCTCCTCCCAAACTCTGTTTGAGCCACCAATCTCATATTTTAACTTTAATTTTTGTCTGAATTTCATAGTGAAAGATCTAATAGGTAATTTCTCTACATTCTCTCCTACTTTAACATGTAGAAAATCTAGGATTTTTTTTTCAAAAACGAATTTGTAGGGTTTGAACTCTATTTGTAGTGGTTTATTTAGAAAATTTATTCTTGTTGTAGTTGAAATTAAACATTTGGGGCATAGAATACTCAATTTGAGGGTTTAGGATTTGGGGGTTTACGGTTGTAATTGGGGTTTAGGGTTGTAATTGATAATATTTTTTAAATTATTTGTATTTAAATTATATAATTTTGTTTTGCATAGGTTGAACAATATGATTTTTATTGCTTGTTCTTATGGTGGAACGATTAATTATGGAATGAATAATATGCTAATGTACGTCGGAGGGGCGACAATCCCGTTAATGATATCAGAATCATATAGTTACCTTGACTTGGTTAATAAATTGCATCGAGTTACGACAATTGACCCATGAGAGTATCGTCTAAAATAATATGCAATTGGTCGATAACTTATGATAGAACGTCCGCAGTTGAGATCTCAAACGATCATTCGATGAGTATTTTGTTTAATTTGAGCAAGTCACAACCAACAGTAGAATTATTTATTGAAACGGTGTCATATAATACGGGCCAAATATTCAACCATCTAGGAGAATTCTCACGCATGTTAGATTTGGGAGTTGAGTCTGAAGGCTTTCTTTCTTCTTCGAGTGGAATGGAGCGGACTCAACTTCAATATCACAATGGTGCACTTTTATATGAAGAGGATGAAAGAAGCGACGCCTCTGATGGTGAAAATGAAGATAGTGCACCAATTGACAGCATGCAATTTGTGGATGAAGATGATGAAGAGAATCCGGATTGGCAAGATGAAGCTTATGTTAATAATGAATATGTTGAGTACGAAGAACCCCCCCCCCCCCCCCCCGGACTAGTTTGAGGACGATGAGTGGGTTCGTTCTTCCACGGTACATGATATGCGCATTGGTGAAAGTTCATCTAATAGAGGAGATGATGAGAATGTCTCTCTCAGAGTTGGTGAATTATTCAAGACTAAAGACCAATTGGTTGATGCTATTCGTGATTACTCAATCAAAAAGTTGGTCAAATTCAAGCAAATTAAAAGCAATCGCACAAGTTATGAGGTAATCTATTTTATGAATACACAAAGGCAAGGTCGGGTAGAGGGGAATGAATCTGATTACGCATGTCCTTAGAAGTTATATGCATTTGTCGAAAAGAAACATAATGGGTATTTTAGGATCACAAAATACTACGGTGTTCACACATGTAACAATCCAATGTTCGAGAGATCACAGTGGTGCCTCCGCCTCTTACATAGCTCGGTTGATTATGCCAAAATTAAAGAAGAAGCTTGAACTAAAGCCCGATGACATAATTGATAGAGTGTCACATGATAAGTGGATTGAAATATTATATAGCAAAGCGTGGAATACAAGGAGAATTGTAATGACAAAAATATTTGGTGATTGGGAGAAGTCTTACGCGATATTGCCTCAATATCTTGATGCGATCAAAAAAAGCAATCCTGGATCTGAATACAAACTCATAACCAAAGAGGTCAATCCGGGAGTTCATAAATTCACCTCTGTATTTTGGGTATTTGGTCCTTTGATCGAGGGATTTAAATATTATCGGCCGGTCCTTAGCATTGATGGGACACACTTATACGGTAAATATAAGGGTATATTGCTTGTCGCTACAGGAGTATATACAGATGGGGGCTTATTTCCTTTGGCCTTCGCAGTTGTGGAGGTTGAGAATAGTGAAAATTAGGAGTGGTTTTTTCTTGCATCCAATTATATATTTTTAATGTGTTACCTCCTAAGAAAAATACTTTTATATCCGACAGGATGAAAGGTATTCCAAGAGCATTGTACAGGAGATTTGGGTCTCATCACAATCACCGCTATTGCTTACGATACATTAGAGCTAATTTAAAAAAGAGATTTGGACAGATACATTTACAAAACCTTCTTTGGCAAGCTGGTGTTACACCCGAAACGTGTGTGTATGATCCGATATGGGATCAAATCAAGGCAACATCTCAAGCTGTACATGACTGGATTGAGAGTAGTTTGGGAAGTGATTACGTCGACCGGTGGGTACTAAGTAAAGATGGAGGGAATCACTATTGCATAATGACAACTAATTGTTCTGAAAGCTTCAACGGTGTACTTAAGGGGGCTCGAGCAATGCTCATACATGCGTTGGTTACGAGGATATTTTATAGACTAAATCATTATTTTGTCAAGCGGCGAGAGGATGGAGCAAATTTGGGGACATTGTTGACACCAAAAAATGAAGAGATTGTGCGAGCTCGTGTCAAGCAGGCGAGATTGACTAAGATTATTAGATTTGCTATAGATGAATGGTAGGTTACAGACAATCACGGTCATAATTACACCGTCAATTTATGAGGGACACAATGCGTATGCACATGTAACATGCCAGAGTTGCAAAAATTGCCATGTTCACATGTGATAGCGGTTACGACCAAGCAATTTGGGGGTGCAAATACATCGTATTACACATATGCTTCTGAGTAGTATCAATCAAGCCACTATAGAGATTCATACAATCAGTGTTTTCATCCCATTATAGATAGTCGTTACTGGCCACCCTACAACGGGTCACATATGTTACCTCCTGCATATAAGAGACAAGTCGGACGCCAGAGATGAACACGCATAAAAGGTACGATGGATGAAGGTCGGGAAGGAGCTCAAAAAAAGGTGTGGATATTGCAGACAACCGGGCCACGGAAGATCTCATTGTCCTACCAATCCAAATAAATAACAATTAATCGGTACACTTTATTTTAATTTTATTCCACTTCATTTATAAATTAATGATTATATACAAAATCTGTATTTTTATTCTTGCATACATCATAGCACTGGCACATTTATATCATCATATGTATAGGTATGGAGGAACGTCCATTGACGTATGAGGTCCTTTATACCAAGAGCAGCATCGATCCGCGAAGATAGACTCTGGGGAGGTAAATTACAGTGGTAGTTGTAAATCATAACAATTATTCTAAGTTATTGATTGTTACTGAACATTTGCACTGTTCAATGTATGCAGACCCCGAGCATTACTATCATTGATCATACTCGTGCACATTTGAGCTGCGACTTGACGGACCCACAGGTCCAATTTTATGTCCGTCAAGCAGGCTTCTTGGAGTGCTCACAAATTAAATGGGTAAGACTTGATTGGCTCTCTTAACGGCACTGATCGAACGATGGAGGCCCGAGACAAATACATTCCACCTGCGCCAAGGAGAGTTGACGATTACATTGTAGGATGTTGGGGTTTTTCTTGGACTCAGAATGGATGGAGCTGTTACGGGTAGCGACGACTTTAATTGGGCTAGGAAGTGCGAAGAATTGCTGGGTCAAGTTCCTCACATGAAGGGTGGTAAGATCAAGCTTGAATGGTTGAGAAATAATTACATGAATGTACCGATCGATGCGACCGAGGAGATCACCAAGAAGTATGCCCATGCATACATACTTCATATGACCGGTACTATTCTTTTTTTGGATTCCATGAAGGATTCGGTGCACGTGAGGTGGTTGCCATTCCTGGAGGATCTTGAGGATTGTGGAGAATTATCATGGAGGAGTGTCGTGTTAGCGTATCTGTACAGGGAGATGACCAAAGTGGCACTTGTTCAAAACAAAGAATTTAAGGGTTGTCTCACTCTGCTACAGATATGGTCTTGGGAGAGATTGTACTTGGGTTGCCCAGATTTGAGGAAGAACCATTCTCTTGATGGCCATATTCCGTTAGGCTTCAGGTATTACTAAGTTATTTTGTAATATATATGATTACATGTAATTTTATATATTTATTTTAATCTATACTAACCCATTGTATATAAAATAGATGGAATGTGTCCAGATCTTGGTATACCTCACCAAAGGGCCATGAAAACTTCTACAGGAACGAGCTTGATCAAATGGAGGATGAATAGGTATTAAATCATAATATCTAAATATATCAATCATTATATTATTTATTACTGATATATGCTTTACTTAATCTTTTTATAGGTCAAGTGGATGGCATATGAACTAGCTTTGAAGTCACTACCAGATATTTGCAAGGAAGGTGAGGATGTATGGCGTGCTCGCGTCCCGATCATATGTTTTGAGATTGTCGAGATGCACGTGCCCGACCGTGTGCTCCGATAATTTAGGCTACAACAACATATTCCGGTCCTTGTAGAGAGAATAGAGCGAAATCCTAGAAAATGTACACATCATGCAAATTGGGAATTAATAACAGGTGCTTATATCGGGAGGTGGCAGTTGAGGGAGGAACAGGTCGTGATGGAGAGGGCTGACGCACCTAACCTAGTTGTGTATTTGCGGTGGTATTGGGGGATTACTCACAGGTGGATATTTCAGGAGAACAAATCCCCTAAGGAGTACATACCAAGACGCCCGGTTGAGAGAGAGTTGGTAAGTGTATAAGCAAAATATACAGTTATTTTGTGAGTTTTATATTATAACAATCCATTTGATAATAATATTTTTTTGATTTTTATCTTATAGGTACAAGAGCTCGAAGAGCTTTCTACTATGGCACATGATGCATTGGGAACGACTACCGAGCGAGAGCCGATGAACACGTTCCTTCGCATGATGAAAAAGATTCGGTCCGCTCTTCAGAGGACGCGTAATACAAGACGTGATGGACGTGAGGAGCGACCAATTGAGTACGGACGTCGACGCTTCCGAGGACACACTGGGGTAGGCTCAAGCCATGCACATGATGAAGTTGGCGGCTCATAGCAGGCTCAACCCGAATGTTCACAGTCGGCTCGAGTCGACGAGGATGTCATGCACTCCCAACTTCATACACAACCGAACGAGGATCTCATCCGAGCTCACATCGAAGGTGAACGAGGAAGGGGGAGAGGAAGAAGAGGGAGAGGGAGAGGGAGAGGGACAGTAAAGGGAGTTGTAAATATTTGTTAAGTTTCGATATACTTGATAGGATTTTTTACGTTTGAAACTGAATATTATGTATCCGATTGAGTATTGATTATTAGTTTGTGAATTGCATGGTATGTATCCGATTGAATATGGATTTTTAGTAAGTGAAATGAATGTTTGTGATTATGGATTGGTATGTGTGTTATTTGTGATTGTGATTGCATTGTAGATTGATAAATGTGTATCATTAGTTGGTGAATTGATATGTACTAACAGGAGTTTGATTTTTCAGCTGAAAGTGGGAAGAGCTCTGCAAAATGGTCGGGGTTGGGAACCCCGACCATTTTGTGCACCTACACGAAATGGTCACGGTTTCCAACCCCAACCATTTTGCCTTAGCCAACTTTTGCTGCAAAAGTCTTTGCTAAATGGTCGGGGTTGGGAACCCATAGTGGGCTTTCGAATTGGTCGGGGTTTCCAACCTCGACAAATTAGATAGTGTGCTAAATTAGTCGGGGTTACCAACCCCGACTAATTTAGCCTGTATTTTACGCTGAGCCTCCAAAATAATCAGGGTTGGTAAACTCGACTATTTAGAGACGAGATTAAAAAAACCGACCCATTTCGTGGTCACGCTGCTAACGTGGCCACGAAATGGATCGGTTTGTGTAAATAAAATAGGAGTGAGTGTTTTTTAATAAAAAAAATTAAATGGTTTTATTTTAAAAATTTCTATATTATATCTACGTCTATTCTCTAATCAAAATCAAATATATGGACACGTTTCGACAGGGAAAACTCGTATTTAATATCTATTAGAACCAAACATGGATACAGATAGAGCAGCGTTAGAAAAACATTTCATGGATATATATTTTTGGTTATAAAGGAAATGAGCAAGATTCGAAACTGTATGGATCATATGATGAGAAATCTAGCTACCACAAAATCTATGGAATCGAAATCCACAAAGGTACGTACACTAAAATAAAAAGAAAATAATTCCGGTCGTTGTTATCCGTATACTTGGTTATGACAACTGGAAACACTAACAGATACTTGTATCATTTATAAATATCACAGGCAACTCATTTTATTAGTGATATGCATGTTCATCAAATGTGGAAAATAAATTAAATAAGCCAGCATGAGCCATCAATCGCACAAAGTCTCTCTGATTCTAAAGAGAATATACAGATATGAATATGTTGTGATGAGAAATGAAAATAAGAAAAGTGGTACATATGAGGTCAAAATATTGTTAAAACAATACTTAAAAAACACAGTACAATCAGGCGTTATACATTGTAGTTACTAGTTCCATCCAAGACGAGCTAAACTACACTTTCAGAAAACTACATGTAAACCCCATATCATCCCTTATATCATTTCATCACTTGGTAATCGAGAAAGCGATACATATATAAACCACATATCCTCCTAAATTGTGACGATGAGCACATAACCTGTATCTTGCCTGAACCATGAACATAGAATGATAAATATAAGCATGACAAAAACACAACTTATCAAAAATTACCTTATAAATAGGTAAAGCTCCATCACCAGGGATACTGCAAAAAACTGCCTGTTGAAATAGTAAAGCATAAAAATGCAATAAAATGTCAGATCCTCGGTTTCTTTTACTCTTTTGCATCATCCAACAAAACAACAGAGAGGAAAGCTTCCTCCCACTGAATTTTCATCTTCCATCAACCAAAAAAAACCCATTTCTCAGATGATATACATCAGCAGTAACACTCATGTCCAAATATAATAGAAAACATTTTAGATATAAAGAGCAACTGCAATTCTATATAAACTTTGTAAAATCTTTAAGTTTTCTATGTTCCGGGCATAAACTTCTGATGCCCAAGGATGGCGACCCGTTTCTCAACCTGTTTCCATAACTAACTATATTAACTGCAACAAAAGGTATAATAAAGTTTATGAACTCAAACAGTCTACATTTAACTTTGCTCCTTTATAGGTCTCAAAAACAAAAGCTTTTGCAAATTTTGTTGACTTTCTGAAGCAGCTGGAAACCATATATCTCAAAATAACCCGAAGCTCCTCCTCTAGTTGCACCTCAGACTCCGAAGTAGCTGCAGGCACAAAAATTAAGATAGAATCACACATTACCTTATAAAATAAAAATAAAAAAAAAGCACTCAGGCACAAAATGATAAGTTTCCTCTTAACATTTCACATATTTTGCATGTCTTTCTCACTTATTGTTAGACAAAGAAAGGGTGCTGCTCCACTAAGTAATAGGGAACTGGATTTGATATTACTACAGTGCCTGCCTTGAACAGCAAGCTTAATATCATATCTTCAAACGTGTACCAAACTATCAATGATTCTAAATGTTATAGTGATTGATCACTATACTAACCTGCGAATGACACCAAAAGTTGGCACTTTCAATGCGCTAAGAAAATGCAGAAACCATTTCCAAACACTCTATGCCACAGATAATAAACAATACAACTGAAATAAATGCGTACTACATTATTGAGGAAAAATGGTTATGCTTCACTAGGTAATTACAGAACTTTAGAAGTAGCGGGTATGAAATAGAAATGAAGGACAATAGGTAGGCTTGCACTGCCATAAAACTTCTATATGATGATATTCTAGTTCTCTGCATATAAAGAATAGAACATGAATATATCTCCAGTGAGAAGATGGGAAGTGATATGAACATTTTCCCCATTGAGTACACTAGACAAAAATTGATCACTAGAAACCACAAATAAATTCCTGATAAACTCTTCACTGGCAAAATTGTATCAAAATCAACTCGAGAAGACAATGCAGCCTTCAAATAAAGTTTCTATTTTGAGGATTAATTTCGCACTGCAAGACCAAAATAAAAATTTTCCCATGAGTTTTCAACGCTTGGTCTTCCTCACGTAACCTATCTTAATGGTAATGCTGCTAAAGCTGATGGAGTCGAGAAGCAAGACTTTCAAACTTCTTCTGAGACCGACATCATTTATCACTGTTCACATTCTTAAATACAAGCTTTGAGAAGGAATAGATGACAGTTTTGCTGCTGGGATTACATTTAATCAAGAGCCACGGATGCCATCAAAAGAAAACCTTCCTATATCGAAGACCAACATCATCTATCACTATTCACATTCTTAAATACAAGCTTTTACTTTAGGAAAGACTTACAATTTTGGTTTGGATAGTGCAATTAAAACCAAACAAACTTCTTAAAATTACTGCCGAAGACATCTCACCAAACTTAACAAACTTATAACAAGGAGAACATTAGTCATCTACTGCTTTCAGACAGGTGCTTTGACATTGTAGCTTATACTGGCAAGAAACAGATGACAGGACACTGAAGGTATACTGTGAAATACCTAAAAGAATGAGAACATATTTTGAAGAAAAATGAAGTGCAAACAAAATTCAGAAGCTAAGGAAAAGGGAAACCAAATTGAGAAGCCAAATTAAACCAAATAAATTACCGCCAAAGAGTTTAAGATGCCCATCAAGCAGATCACGTTTATTTGGTTGTACTCACCACCCTATGCATTTAGTTATATAATTGAGCTGTGATAGCCATGACCAAATTTCTTTCAAGAATACTAAGTTTTGAACTCATGCAGGCCATATTAAGAAGTTCTGATCTGTTTACAGTTATCAGAGAATGACTCACAGGGAATAGTGGCTGAGTTCAAGATGTAAAAACTAAAGGATCTTAAACACACTAGTTGCCAATTCATTTCACTTTTAAAAGTTCGTGAACTCTGCACTTAAAGATATCACCAGCCTAGGAATGTAGAGGCATACTGTTTTAGGAATGAAGATAATTATACATGCAAAACAAATTTCTATTTCTGGGGCCTCCTTGTAGCGTGTGTTGATTCTTGTATATCTGAGGGGGAGTTGTCCGGTCCATATACTCCTATAAAAGGGAGTAGCTCCTATTTCACTAGCATGCTTTCATATTGAAATTTGAAAGTAAAATTAGAAAGAAGCAATCATACATTCATGTTTTTTAGCTGGAGCCCGGAAATAATTTTGAGAAACCAATCCATATAAAGGCACTATAAACTTAACCAATGGCTAAGTGGTCCCAAAGTTGGTATCAGCAGTGTGAGTGATACGTACAAACATTTGCAAGTTTCTAGTGCAATCCATATATGCATGCCTCTCGTTCAAAAATGGCGGATATATAGTTGCGATGCTTCTTACTGCATTACAAATTCTAAGCATAAATGCTAAGGGCAATGTTCAAAAACACGGTTTTACCATACATGCAGTTCGAGAGAGCTTAACGACTAACCAAATTATGCGTCGATCAACCGGATTATGTGGAATTATACATTTTTAAACTTTTTGACATATATTTATTATTTATCATATTTAAAAATATATAAAATTCATAAAAAATAGAAATTATACTAAGCAAAAGATCAACAAACATGCAATTGAACAATCAACACCTAGTTAACTAATTACAAATTCCATCCATACATCAAAATTAACTAGATACTCAAATAAAAGTTGTCAAATTAAACACTTAAAAACTAAAAGTTCATAAACTAAAAACAAATAATCTAGTCTTCCTCATCATCCTCATTCCAGACTGAAGCCCGAGCAAACATCTTCGGGGAAGGTAGAGCTTTGGTGAGGGTACGCAAACTCAGCGAGGGAAGGTGTAGCTTCGGCAAGTGTCAGCAAACGTCGATGAGGTTCAGCGAACGCCAGTGAGGTCAAAGGATTTGGGAATAACTCATAAGAAAGAGAAAGTTATCGGATTTTTGGGGGAAAAACTAGGTTAGGACTCTTGTTATACTAAGTTAAGCGAGACAAGTTCGGTAACTAATGTGTTCTACCTGGAAAATTAAAGAGAAAAAAACAGCCACATAAAAAGATTTTATGTGGGCACATACTCGAGAGTCAATTATGTAGCTGACCGCATAATGGAGCCTTTTTGCTCATTCTTATGTGATCCAGTCCGCATCCACATATGCGACCGATTGTGAGGCCGCATAATCCGCTTTTTAGAACACTAGCTAAGGAAATACCGATGTTCATCTTACACCATTAAACATGTTGAAATATAGAATAAGCATAAAATAAAGGCCAAGGGCATGTATAGTCAAATCTTATTTAAATTTGTATGGTATGCAGAAAATGATGATAGGCATCCTTTTGTTAGCTACATAATAATTTAGGAAGCTTTGTATAATTGCTATTTTTTACTCAACATTATTCGCTCCTTACAGAAATTATATCATAGTAATAGAGTAACAATTGCAAACCACACTGCATAATAATCCTGGTTAAAAAGTAAAACATCCAAATCAGGCAATTTTTTTAAAAAATGCATAAATGACAAGATATGCATATGCACAAGAAAATCAAATCCGCTTACTTGCACTGCTCGAAAATGCATGAAAAGAATAGCAGCAACCACATAAGCAAGTTACGCGGTCACATAATGCTAGTTTATCCACATACCATATTACCTGGGTACTATCATGAAGCCGTACCCGACATGTAACGACATGTTCCCGTACCCTACCCAAACTTCATGGACACTTCTTGGATATATGCATACATTTATTTGGACATGTATTCAATTATATGATGTGTTTTAATTTTAAACACTTGTCATACACGTCTTGGACATATATCCTACACTTCACATCCATTTCTTCAAACTCATCAGACATGGTTTGTGTTCGTTAGCTGATACCCGATTTCAGAACCATGATGTTAAAGGTCATTTTAGTGTCTAGTTAGAGAACAAGTAGTTTCCAATTTATAATAATCAATAGTTTCCAATTTATAATAATCAATAGTTTCCAATTTATAATAATCAACATAATAATAGAAACTTAAAGATATGATATGAAGTTTAATTCTAATAACACATGAATTGAAAAACAATAATGATCTTATGTGAATTATTAAGTTCAATATATATGTAGCCGTATCCCTATACCCTACATTTTTACAAATTTGCTGTCTCTCGCACCCATACCGGTACCCATACTCATTTCTATGTAACTTAGTCCACATGCAATGCATATTGAATATGTGACAGTATCAGGTCTCAATTTTGACGTGGTACATGATCACTACATCACTGTGATTGTATATACGTGCTGTTAGGTGAGGTGTAAAAGTTCTACACTTGGTCATTTTCCTGTTCTTAGTGTTAATTCAGTAGACATTTGTTATTGTTTCATCTCCTTCAAGTGGTTCTTTATACTAGTTTTTAATCTCAATTACCTTGTTTCCATTTTTTTTCCTTTCTTCCTCTTTTTTCCCTCATTTCTCCTCAATTGGTAGACTCCATATGTATTCTACGTGGTATGCACCAAAGAATCAGATGCTTGTGTATACAACGTTCCAGAACGTTGGATTGTAGTATTGCTTCCCTTTGTCGACATGTAGAGCATGTTTGACCACGTGGATACTCAATTCATGCAACCCAACATGGAGATAGGAACCTACGTTCATAGATATAATCCAACTAAAAGATGGTAACACGCGCGCGCACGAAAGGATCATTGTTTGCAACTTTGCATATGGATCCCACTCATCCAATCCAATCGATTCATAGTCGAGACCACCCTATAAAACCATTTTGTTGACTTTGATTTACAATATCCAAAAAAGGTCATCAAGTTTACAAAATGAATTCTCATACATAGATGCTTAAGATCGAATATTACTAAGATCAATTTTGTTAATTCGATACAAATCTTTTCCTATGATGTGCATAATGGTTATGAATATTTTGTATCCACTTAAATATTAAATTTCCAAGATTTTCCTCTCTCAATCATTCAAATGTGATAATATGACAATTCGAGAAAGAGGGCCCATCATATTTATATAGGTAAATGCGAATATAGCATCATTATCTATTCTCCTATGTGGTTTCCTATTCTACATTTTCCAAGAGTAAATAGTAAGTGTGCATTGTCTCAAGCCCTTTTGTCCATCATATCATACTCCCTTTAAAAGCACGAGTTCGGAAAAATCTTTCTATGATCAATATTACCCTTCACTATTTTAAATATTTTATTTATATCTTAATCTATCCTGAAAATAATTATATCCTATCTTAATCCTACATGAACTATCTATAGCTTAACAATTTAAAAAAATTATATTAATAAAATATTTAAAACATCTTTTTATGGTATTAGTTTGTAAAAATAAAGAAATTATGTGTAATCATAATTATATCCTATCCTAATCCTACGTGAACTTATCTATAGCTTAACAGTTTAAAAAAATTATATTAATAAAATAGTTAAAACATCATTTTATTGTATTAGTTTGTAAAGATAAAGAAATTATACGTAGCTAACGTACTATAATACAAAAAGTATTGCAAAAAAATCTAAAAGTTCTAAAATTACACAAATACCCTAAAAGTTTAATATTATAAAATCTATCCCAACGTCTAAAAACTTAAAACAACAAACATTAAATTAAGAAATTAACAGCGAAGAATTTAAAATTTGTGGATAACAACCCATTATCTCAGAAATTATAGAAACACTCTCAAAAGTTTAAATTACAAACAAGCACCTGAAATTCTAAAATTTCAAGACTTACAAGCAACATAGATGAATTCAAGGGATTACCATAATACACCTGAAATTTTCTAATATTTCAAACAACAAAAAATGAGTTCAAGAGATTACCCTCATGCACCTAAAATTTTAAAATTTACCGAAATTAACCTCATAGTTACAAAAGTTGTAAAAAAAAAATCTTTTAATTTTTAAAAATTATAAAAAAAACTCTAAAATTTTAAAATTTATAACCAGTACACATCAAATCTGAAAACTATTAGTAGGCCGCTAAAATTTAAATTTTTTAAAAATTAATATATAGTTTTATTAATTGCAAAAAACAGCCTCAAATTTTTAAAATTGTAAGAAATATCGTGACATTTAAAAATTACCATCGACACATGAAACTAGAAGTTACAACTACCAAACTTAAAAGTAATTTTTAAAAATACTCCCAAAGTTTTAAAAATTACAAATCACACCCTCAAAGTTTTAAACCACAAAAAAAAGACTGAATTTTTAAAACTTGGCAAAAAAAAGTATAATTGTTAGATATTATTGCATTAAGATATATTTATTTAATTTCCAATTTGGGGTTTACTATCCCTTTTCAGCATCTAAAGACAGTCTAAGTTGATACTCGTAAACAAAAACAATAAGAATTGATTAAAAATATTCGGTTAAGAAATAAAAATTAAAAATATGTTATAGCTTAAAAATTATCGTCACCATATAAATTAAAGCAACTGTATAAAATTTTACTAATAAGTAGGAGCAGCAAAACGCATTAGTAATATTAATTGATAGATGTTTAAATCCATAAAAATGATAAAATGCTATAATATAATAGCTTAGCATTCAATGAATACAATGAATTACGTATGGAGAAACTATCAAAGTGTTCAGAGATATCATTCAAAAGAGTCAAACTACTTCCATTGCAAATGGGAAAGTGACGAAAATAAATCAAAAATTCAAAAAACGTCCATGAATCATTTGAATTGGTATTAACATAAAGCATGTCCATTAAAGAAGCACCAACTAAGTTACATTGAAGAATAATTTAATAACTTTATCCTAATCAAAGAAATATTCTTCATGGAAGATGTAAGAAAAATTTGTAAACATTCATAAATTTCATACTTTGTTCTTAAAATACTAAAGAAATTAAATATTAATATTATATCTAAGGTTAATTGGAAATAAAAAATGTAGATATTTAGTTTAGATTTTTGTGAAAAATAACAGGAATAGAGCAAATGTAATATTATTGACGTAAGAAAAACTCTTATTGGATGCACATCAAAAGAATTTATTGTAGAAAAAAAGAGGTAGCTCCTAATCTTATTTAAGTAATAAATTAGAAACACAAAGAATTTCATATATATGAAATTAATATTTATTCTCATTGAAATAAAAAAATCAAAGCCTGTATTTCAAGAAGTTTGTGTTGAATATCGGAAATACATTTAACTTCTTTGTGAGTTAAACAACAAGAAAAAAAATTAACGAGCCTAGGAATGATAACAGCACAAAAAATACAACTCTAACCTGATGTCACAATCGAATAGATGATGAAGATACTACTATAGAGTTGCTTGGGAAAAACATAAAGGTGAGAAAGGATTGCTATTAGCTCAGTAAAAAAATAAAACAAGAGTAAAAGATAATAGTTTCTGAATAGTTTATAGAATAGTTTAATTATTTTGAGTGAATTTAGAAATTTTAGAAAGGAGTTTCATGAGCTTTTTTTAGTACTTTTATATGCTTGTGCAGATGCTTTTTATCATATGAAAGTATACTAGAGTTAGCATTAATCTTTAATTTATAATTTTTTATGAAGGCTATCAATGATTAGGAACAAAATTTATATTCTCTATTGTATGTTTTAGCATACTTTTAAGCAATTATTTTGCTTTATTGGTTTTAAATATTCACATTCTTTGTGTACTGTTTTAACATTTGTTATTTTTGTAACACTATACTTTCTTAAGTAAAGATTGGTTTCATGTCAGTCAAAATAATATGAAAATTTAAATTAGCTTCAAATTATATTTATTTTCTATCAATTTAAATATTAACATGAAAATTTAAATTGGGTGTAGTCCATTTAAACAAACATCAAAGAAAATAACTAATCGCAATATTAAAGTTTAGAAACAAAAGCGAGCATAAACTATTAAAGTGAAACTGATGAACAAATTTTAGTTATAAAATAAGCTAAAATACTCAATCATGATATTTAACCACGTGCATTGCACGTGTATAAAACCTAGTAGAAAGGAAAAAAACAGACAAAAGGTTGGTTGTGGAGGGTGGGGGGAAACCTTAACCAATTGCAGGTGGATATGATTAAAATAGAAATTAAAATAATATATATAATAAATGAACATAATGTAGTCATTATTTTTTCGGTTGGCTCTTTGCGGTGTGGATTGGTGCCCTATAAGATACAATTTTCTCCCGCATATCACATCATTTTTACCTTTGTCTAAATTGTTTCATCGTCTGAGGAATTTCAGAGGGATGCTCCTTTTATGAGCTGAGAGCTTAAAAAGACAATATCGGCGAGTCCTTGCATTCACTACCAGTCTTTAGGCTTCTTTTTGTTGTTGTTGTTGTTGTTGTTGTTGAAAGCTCTTTCGACGGGTGCTATCAGGAACCTCTATTTCAGTTTTTTTACGTTAAATAACACTAAGACACTGTAGGCACTCCGAGAGCACGACAACAAAATATCAAATCAATGCATCAAGTCACAAATAGGTCAAGTTCCATTCCAAATCAACATTCTCAAACAATCGAATTACATAATCATGTTAGTTTGTAAAATATGAACAAAATTTAACTATACATACATATTTACGTATATAACCATGTACTTGCGTTGCTGACCAGACATACATCAAGATGCCCATGTCGCATGTCCACGTTCATGCTACACTGCTTTCCATAGTTTCCTAGTACAAGGAATTGATTTGAAGGGCTAACACAGGAACAAATGGAAATTCATTTGACCAAATGTACTTATTTTTCTTCATTGTTTAATTTCAGTTGAATATCAACTAGTTATCATTTTCATGTTTTCCCTTATAATTTTCTTTATTACTTTCCTTTACTAGTTCTCACTTCCTCTGTCCTTTTTCTCATTCAGTGTCTACTAGGCGATCAAACCGCAAGACAAAGAAATATCAATTATGAATGCCCATTATCTGGCATATCAATAATTTTACACGAAATGATCATGATTAATAGTTCTCTGAGTTAGTAATTTTAAAGCTGTGATTAATTTACAATCCTTGTTCACTCGGTCCTCATTCAATTTGGGATAACCAGAAGAAAAATATGGGTAGATATCATTTTAAAAGGCGAATCTAACGCTTATTCTAGAGAGACAACATTTGCCCATTGGTAGGATTGCGGTTTAATTTAGCTGCTTCATACTCAATTTTCTTGCACAAAGATTAGTCACCTGCTAGATTATAAAATGTGCAACGCATAAGATCGCCAAAATTGTCACAATTATTGCCTTACACCTACATGAGCATCTCTACTATTGTTATGCAAACCCCTAATGGGTATGCACTTAGACTTCAAGTTAATGTTACACATTCACCTCACTCATGTCACTCTTTTTTCTATGAAGCCTTTCATTTCCAGCTTGCATATCTAGATTCTAAATATCCATTTATAAAGACAAAAGGAGCAATAAATATGCATCTTTCTTAAATTCTCTGAAGCTCAGCTTACATATATCATTCTCGTTAATGGCTACACCTTCAAAGTTGGATGTCATTAATTAGAAAGTATCACGTAATCATAAACTTTTCTTTACTTGCAATAACAACTTTTCATTCACATGCATATCACATGCAAAAAGACTTTATCGAAAGTACCACTAATCATAAACTTCTCTTTACATGCAACAACAAATTTTCAATCACGTGCATATAACATGCAAAAAAAATCTGTTAGCACTAAACTAAGCAGGCCACTTATATTGATATAATATTTTACCATTAGTCGCATGTCACAACAAGAAGTCATCTGTCTATGGGCTGGTAAAGAAGTCCATGATTAATTTCAACCTCAAGTAAAAAAGATATATTTAGCAATACAACTTCATAGCAGAAACATTGACCGGATAAGATATACATACATTTGTGAAGATCTTGAGGCACATACCCGCTCCCTGTGCTTAAGAAAATAAATGAGTACCGCAATAACTCTCCTTTCACATGTATGTCCCAAATGTTTCACATTTGAATTAAATATACATAATTAGTGGGCTGCACCTTGAAAAACAAATTAAATAAACCATCTGGCTCTTTGACTCTAAACAGAAGTACCTACATGTGCCTGACATTAGCATGTCGGTCTAACTCGTAATAGCATACATTGTTCCTTTGTTGGTGCATAAAACAAGTTATGCACAAACAATGACACCTCAATTAGGTATAGAAGTCTGCTGTACCTTTGGGCTCCAAGTTCACATTGGAGCTCAGCACTCAGGTATATCGATGTCGATCCTCTTTTCTTCCTTACATGGGTAACATAATAATCAATAATATGATAATAAAACATGTTGATTATCTTCCCTTCTTCCAAATCAATCTCCCTTTATCTTCCTTCAGTCAGCCACTTGTATTCTCATAAAAATCCTAAAATATATGGGCTGGGCATTGAGGTATATAATCCTTCACGTATCACAGGTCCTATACTACAGCAATCTCAATTACTTTTACTTATAATACCTTAACTTGGGAGGAACATTTGCCACCTCATATCAATTTCATGTAAAGTTGTAAACTTTAATAATATATGGAAGATAGGGTATTATAGAAAGTAAAATTGCATAAATGATTTCAACAGAGGTCATCACAAAAGTTATCATGTTTCTCTTGCCATATGTTCAATAGTAGTTTGGTATATTTCAAAGTCTGGATTACGAAAACAAAACGTGTAAGGTTGGCACATGATTACAAGCTAATAATGAAAAAAAGGACTACCCAAATTTTGTTTTATGCACAGTAGATGTAAGGTATTCAAACTGATTATCCTTGTTATAGAACCTCAAGATGTGAGGTGTGTCATGGAATTGATAGAGAAGCTGGGAGCCAGACCAGGCGCCCAGAAGCTTTTTTTAATAAAGAATTTGTGATTTTATTTAAATGATAACAAATCCATAAAGGTTATAAATTTGCAGCGAATTTGAAAAGAAGTGGAAGTTATTGGGTTTGGACTTTAAACATTTAGTTGTTTTTTTTTAAATTTGCTAAATCGATCCTCGAGCCTAGGCTGCATTTTAAAACCATTTAGATAACCTGAAACTTTCTCAGTGGAAAATTCCCCAACAATTCAAGCCCCAGGACCAACAGCAACATAAATTGGTGGGGAACTGTTAGCTCCTACAATGATGAGACTCACAGAATCCTCACCTCATAAGTCATAACTCATCTACATGAGTGACTGCAACTATATCTCAAAAGGAATATATACAGTAACCACATTAGATAGCAACAACAGAGGTACTTGATGTAATATGTTCTAAATGTCAGGAATATGTGAGAATTTAACATGTAATAATATGATGACGATATATAAAAGCGCATACTTGTAAGTTTAAAAACATGACTGGTAGCAAATAAGTGAAAGAAAAAAAAGACAGGGAGAGATTACAGTAACAGCCATATGACTGATAAGGGACCTAATAGAAGACTAGAAAATGAAGATGACAAAAGTGTGCTAAAACTACATATAACCAAAAAACTGAATTAGGGGAGCATCTACATCTATATTATTGAACCGTGATATGACATATTTCTGTAAGGCTACATGCCTCAGAAAAGAATGAGTGCATGCATGTGGAATTAACCATCTTAGATGTTGGTTAATGAAATAGCTCAAAAAAAAAAGAAGAAATAGATGTAAAAAATTACCTTAATATCAAACAAAGTCTGACTCCCTGGAAATTCCATGAAGAGCACTGCTGCTAGAATGTTTGATCTCCATAAGCTGACTCCCATGACCTTTTAAGCCTATGCTATACTTGTTAGAGGACTTCAATGATGACTATGAAATATGATTCTGTAGCAAACTACTGCTTTCATCATCATACTCCGGTTGTCAGCAAAAAGTCAACAAAACTGTACAAAAGCTTTGAAGATGAACTGTAATTGGGGGCATGTTTGAAATGAACTGCTGTAAAAACCTCAAAAGTTGTTAATGCAGATAAGTAAGCTGCAATCAACTAACTGTTTGTTTTTTGTTGTAGTTCAGACACCTGCATCACCTCGTCACCCTTGGTTTCCTTTACTACTTGAAGAAGCTCAAGGGGAGTTGCTGCAGGGTCTAGTTCATAGCAACCCCTTGGAGCACCTGGACCTTCGTCACCAGTGAGAACATAGGATGGAACCTGATGTGATAATCTAAATATTTCTTCTCTTGGAATCTTCTTAACTTTCATTGGGTCTGGATGCCTATGGAAAACGGTTTTAAATTCAGCAACCTTCACTAAGGGGGCAACACAAACTCCTTGCTCCTCACTGTAGTCTTCAAGAACTTCCACCATGTCATACTTGTACATTACTTCATCAGGGGTATGCTCATTCCAATCAGGAGACCAATTTCTATAAAGGGCCCAAATTTCGCCTTGCCTAGGAACAATCTTAATTACTCCACGCAAACCTTTCTCCCACTTAACCCTGTGTGAGAAAACATTAAGTGCATCATTGACTTCATATCTACCAACACGGAACTCCCCAGATGTTTTAGCAAAGCCAGAAGCAACCCAGTTTAGTGGACCAAATTCACTGTTGGTCTTTGAATTGAGAAAGCTCATGCGAACTTTAAAAGGCTCATAAGAGATAACCTTTTGAATTAATGCATAGTAACGAGGCATACCATCTTCATTATCATAAGTAGCCCATATATCATCAGCTTTAAATGATTTTTCAGTGCGATCTTTGTCAAAATCATGGAAGTCGGCATCTGGAACGTCAATATTTACAGGTTCTGCCACTTCTTTGTCAGAATTAGCATCCTGAGTCCTGGCTGAGTCACTCATAGGAGGACCAGCAGGTTGCTTACTGTTATTAACGGGCCCATCTACCCTATCTTGACCAGCAGCATTCTCCTGATTCACTTCCTTCACTTTTTCATCGACAATGTCCTTCAATTTTTGCTTCTTTTTTGCACTTTCTTTTTCTGCGGCTTTGCATGCTTTTTCTGAAATCCATGTTTCTACTACCTTATGGAGATCATTCTTTGACTTAGTCATCAATTTGGTAAGCACATGAGCCTGGGGAAAGCCCCTTCTCAAATAAAATTCTCTCAATCCAGCGGCGGAAAAGTTTGCATAGTACAAGCCAGTATGTCCTGTCCCTACTCCATAATTCATTATCGGATCATCAAGAATGCTTCTCTTCCTCTTTGCAAGTTTTTCTACCTTACCATTGCCATCAACTCCTGCGTTGAGATTTGCAGCACCGGAAGAATTCCTCTTCAATTCACTCCTTATAGCCTCTTCCCTTCTAGCTGCTGCTTGAGCTTGCTCTCGCTCTCTCCTCACCTTCTCATAGGTATGGTGAACAACATTAGCAGCTTGAGCAGCAGCAGTTGTCGAGGCAGAAGCACTCGCTGTCCCTGTTGTTCTTGAAAATGGACCCCATTGGAACTTTGAACTGCTAGTGAAGTCAGGTCGAAATCCTGAGGCACCTTGACAATTTTTCGTTGAGGATTTACCGTCAGAATTCTGCTGTGGCAGCTGTGAAGAAGGTTGAGAAGAGTCATCAGGCACCTTAGCTGGAACGACGTTCTCAGAAGCTACAAATGGTTTTTGGCAGCTAGGACACTGGAGATTGAGATTAAGGTATACTCTGAGGTACTCATACTGCATCTTGCAGTGAAGACATGAAGTCCAAAATGTTCCAGGTTTTGATGGCCGGGATGGAGGAGATTTTGAGATAATAGGTGTTGGTGCTGTCCTCGCATAGGTTTTTTGAACTCGAACTTTAGATGGAGCATTATTGGCAGGAGTGTGGACGCCATTGGAACTTTTAGGGACAGAATTATCTTTTTTCACTGTACTATTAGTTTTATGTTGGAAAGTTCTTCCAAATCTCTTATGATCATATAAAGTTCTCTTACTCTTATCTGATAACACACTCCAAGCCTCAGAAATAAGTTTGAAAGCACCTTCAGCACCAATGGATTTGTTCTTGTCTGGATGGAACAGAAGGGCTAACTTCCTGTACTGTTTCCTAGCAGTTTCCTCATCAGCTGAAGGATCAATAGAGAGAATGGCGTACCAATCTTTTTCTCCATCAAATCTCGCAATTGAAGAGAGATGAACGTTTAGAGTAGATATCATCTGGTCGATACCATCAAGAGGTGGATATAGGTTCTGGGCCTTCAACGCAAACTTTTTGGCGCCCCCGAGATCATTTGCTTGGAACTTCCTTTCAGCAATTTCTTTTGCCCTGAGAGCCTCATCTCTGTTGCACTCCATTCTTTAGCCTAATGTTTATAGACGCCTGATTTTTTCTCAATTATTTACTACCTTGAAACAGAAAAAAAAAACACTTTAATGCCTGAAACATTCTTCAAACATTGTGACCCGGTAATTCCTTCCAAATTCCTCCAAACCCTGTGTCCAATAGAGAAGACATCTAAGTGTACTGTGGTTATTATGTAAAAAAACAACACAAAACCAAAACACAACTTCAAAAGAATGACCCCAAACAATAGAAGGATAAATTACAAGAAATCCCCTTCATCCGTACCATGTTTTCAAGAAACTCCCTGATCTAAACATTCATAAAATAAACCCTCTAGAACTGTTAACAGAATTAGGCAGGCTTCTCATAGCTCCTACAAGTAAACTAAGTCCAGAATGTTCTAGGATATAAAAAGTAATACAGAGCCCCTTAACACGCTTTTGCAGTCCCAAACTTCGACATGGGATCAAACCATAATCGTCTATCCTTTCTCTCATTGACAACAACTACATAAGAAATCTACTCAAGTTAGAAAACCTCGAAAGTAGAAGAAGGAAAAGTAAAAGTTCCAATTCCAGGTACTGAACATCAGGAACAATAATGTATAGTTTACTGGTCTACTAGATGATTCTTCAACAAAGCAGCCCAGAGTTTAGAAAACTGAAGTTAGAAGTTAGGACCCTTATCAAAGTAAAAGTTAAAAGTAAAGACTATACAACAGGAAGTAGATGCAGTAATTAAATAAGTTCAGTAACTGAATAGTTCCATAATTACAAAAATGTCAAATGATTCCTTGTAAACTGAAGTAAAGAGATGTTTCTGAAACCCATTTAACCTTGAAGAATACACTGCAGAAAAGTAAGTTATTTATTTATTTATTGCATCATTCTATGCCTCCAAACAAGGAACAAAATAGAACTCTTTAAATAGAAAGAGTAATCTAAAATTGCCGGCTTCTATCCGTCAGTAATGACTTAACTCAGAACTCAATCCAGAATGATAAACAAAGGAGAACAATTTGAAAGCAGTTTTCTGTCAACCATAAATCAAAATCATTATAATTCTCACTAATCAACTAATAAATCATGCATGAACAAAGAAAGGAAATAGAAAAGAACAAAACTTCACCCATCAATCCTAACTAAAGCAAATGCCTGAACTCCAACGCTAATGATTAAGCTAATGACTAAATCATAACAAGCAGAAAACACAAGTTATCATCAGATCGATGATAATCCCAAAAATGTTAACTTTTTCCAAAAGGAAACGCCATTGATTTCAACATTGCAAGCAAACGAAGGTAACGGACTCAACACTCAAAACCCATACAAAGCTAACACAACAGCGTGCAGAAGATTTTGAATAATGGAATTGGAGATTAACAATAGGAATCAAACTGTAATAACTTCGAAATTTTCGAAGTAGGGGAAAAACCCTAGAAACCCTTGATTCTTGAAACTCGAGATTTAATCAGCGGCCCGTTACAAAATTAGACTCAAAAGAAAGGGCAACTAAAGTTAAAGACAATGAGAGATTACCCATTTGGAGAAACTCCAAGACGCCGGAGGAATTTGGATCGGAATGCTGCCGTTAGACAACCCTCGCTCTTAATTTTTCCCCCCTCAAAGAATTGGGAAATTTTTCACAAAACCCCCAAATTTTCCAAATACCCAATTACACCTTGTGAGGAAAGAAGAGAAAGGATTCTAGTGGGGTCTCCAACATGCCCTTTTAAAGTATTTTTTTAACCCTACATTAACCAGAGTTAGAAATTAACTCTAGGTGTAGGTTACTTTTGTTCAGTTAATTGTATTTTTGTATTTTTGTATTTTTTATAGTATTAGACCTCCAAATTTTCGTTAATTCTACATTAGTCCCTAATATGTTCATATTTCTAAATTAGATCCCAAATCTTCATAGTTGCCCGGAAAGATGGGTTTGTTTAAAACAACTTAATATATGCATCTATCTTAATTAAAACAACTTACGATGTCTTATTTAAGTATCTAATTCAGAAATATAAACATTTGGGGATTTAATATAGAATTAATAAAGATTTGGTGGTCTAATATGATAAAACCATAAAATAAAGTTTCAAAAAGAAAAAAGATAGTATTAATAGACAATTGAAATCCCATGGTGGTCATTATGAATTTTTTAACCTTATTGTAAATAAATAAGATTACATGTTCTTCAGGTAGTTTATCAGAATAATACTTTTATTGTATAATGATAACATAAATCATATATTAGGTATATTGAGATATTTCTTCAAGTAATATAATAATGTATATATGAAATATTAGATACATTGAATTTTTTTCAAGTAATATAAAGTCATATATTAGGTATATATTGAGATTTTTCTTCAAGTAGTATAATAATGTATATATGAAATATTAGATAGATTGAAGTTTTTCAACTTATATATAATAAGGAGTACGAGTATACTTCATGTGCGTCCCATAATGAGAAGCTTGTAGAGCGAAGAGGTATTTCAGGTTTGGCATGTAGACTTAACTGTGGTTAGATGGTGGATGTATACTCCCTAGACTCATCCCTTGTTAAACCGAATGGTTAAGTGGGACCCCACATTTTATCATATTTGCATAGATGTTTATTTGCAGAACTTTTCATTTGTTAAGAGTAGGGTATTATTTTACTCATAACCTTTTATTATTTTAGTAATCCAGTGTTTTTCTTTTGAAAATCCTTAATTCTATCATTGTACTAGGTTTATTGATAGAAAATTTATATGATATTACAACATTTATTCAAATAAATAGGTTTATATAACAGTATAGTACACAACTAGACATCACTTATAATGATAGGTTCATATTGAAGCTGAGATATAGATTTTTACATTAATCATCATACATCTAATACGGAAAGAAGTATTGCCATGAGAAAAAAAAAACTATATTTGAAAAGAAACTGTTTTTTCACTCTCTAATCTTATGCATTGCAACAGAATGAAATACCAAAGGCAGATCTCAAAACTTTCAAAATCATATCATCTCAGCATGAAATTTTCTAAAGTCAAATTCAGATATATATCTTTATCTCAAAATTGAGCTCCTTACAATGACCAGAGTTGCTCGTAAAAGACAAAGCCAAATGTTAACAACCTTTAGAGAGTAGCTATCCCCACCCCTCGCTAGCTCGGGACAAAACAAACCTGACATTTGACTTTGGCATTCTGTTGAGAGTTGACATTGTAAGGAAACAAACAATAAAAATAGAAAATAATAAATATTCGATTCATTGTACAAGTTTCATGCACCTAAATTGGTGCTTGGTGCACACTTGGATATTACCATTTGTTCATAATAGAACGTGTCAGCTTCCATGCACTGCATTTAGACCGTCATTATATTCCAAATATTAGTTTCCTTTTTTTCCATATTGATAGCACATTTTCGCTATACTTAGCATTACACAAGAGAAAGGGGGAGGGGGGGTCTTCTTATTCTAGCATAAAAAAGGGTGGGGGAATCTTATTACCATTTGTTCATAGTAGAACGTGTCACCTTTCATGCAGTGCATTTAGACCGTCGTTATATTCCAAATATTAGTTTCCTTTTTTCCAAATTGATAGCACATTTTCATTATACTTAGCATTACACGAGAGAAAAGGAGGTGGGGTGTGGTGGGGTGGGGTGGGGTGTTGGGGGGATCTTTTTCTAGCATAAAAAAGGGTTCATCCACTGGCCAATTTTGTTTTCAGGCAATCAAATATTAGGATTTAAACTTTAGGAGGAACAAAACAAAATGCATTTGTTATGTCACTATTGTACTTGAAACTAGTTTAGGTAACAGCGTACCGATTACCGTGTTGCTCATAGAGGAAACGCGTAGTACACCCGCTGCCCAAAGGTACATATTGTTTTCGTCCCATAATCATTTATGTGCTATTCTCTTCTTTTAATAGCCTTAATTCTCCGTAAGAGCTTTTTCATGTTTTCCCCCAGCATATTTACATAAAAGAGCTGCTAAGATTCAAGATGCTCTGAACTAAATGATCTTGCCGAGAAGAGCATAATAATATGACAACATTTTAGGGCCTGTTTGGCTATTTGTCAAAAAAAAAAAGGAAATGGAAATATCACATGTGAAATGATTTCAGCCCATTTTAACACATTTCCCAAATTTTTTTGTTTGTTTTGCAAAGAAAACTCTCCTTTTCACCGTCAAGTCACACAAAAAACAAAAAAAACCACCATAGTAACAGTAGCATTGATTTCTATTTCTTGTGTTTGTTTGAGAACAAGAAAAAGAAAATGAGAAATCAGGCATTTAAATATTATGTTTTATTCTTCTTCACTATTCCAACAGTGTTTTTACTAACTAATAATTCTCTGAAGAGACATTTCTCATTGTTTTCAAAGGTTTTTGTCGTGAAAACACATTTCTTGAAAATGTGAGGTGGCATCCTACGTGACACTTCGGGGGGGTTATTCGTTGGTGTAATTTGGAGTAATTTGGGGTAAATTGTTCCAATGGGGTAATTTTACCCAATGGGATAATTTGAGTGGGATAAAGTGGGATAAAGTGGGGGTAATGGGACAATTTGAGTGGGATAAAGTGGGATAAAATGGGGTAATTTTAGTATGACATCTTTTTATAATATTATATTTATAGCTCAATTAAATTCAAGTTTAACTTGACATAACATCAAATGATTAAATAAATAATAGTTATAATATAAAATAATATTATTTTTAAGATTAGTTTAATATTTTGTATAAATAATAGTTATATTTAAGATTTTAAGATTATTTTGATGTTTATTTTAACTATTATGATAGATTAACAAATTTTTTAATTGCGGATGCTAATTTCGCAGAAATTGTGCACAAAACCAAGCAGACATCAGTACACTGAAAATGTAGATAAGCTTCGGCTTCCTGCCTTTCACAATGATTCACCCACAGCGAAGAATCAGAACTTTCACAAAATAAGCTGGATGATAAAGAGAGTAACCGGATGCACAATACAAATATTTTGTTCAACTAAAACAAGACATCTAGCAGTTAGAACCTCTAGAAATGCTTTTCATAGATCCAGTTAATTCCTCTGCAATGGACTCGGAAGTAACACCACTTTGTAATTTTCTTTTTCTTGCGCGGGAGTGAAGAAAATTCATAGATCCAGTTCTACTTGATGAGCAGAATACCCATGGTCAGCACCCTCAACAATATGTACTTTGTGGTTAGGTATGAGCTTCGCAAACTCTGATGCATCTTTTACTGGTATAATTTCATCAGCTGAACCATGAACCGTCAATACCCTGTCCATTATAATGCCAAATTTAAAATCTGTTAATAATAATAAACCGACGGAAAAAAAAGAACGAGAGAAAGGATATGAATCTATAATGCAACTGGTCATTCATATGCTATGAAGTTTAGAAGATGAACCATATCTATAAAAATAATGCTCCTTTAAGTAATAATGGCATTTTAATCTAACCTGCAATCTCTGTCAATCGAACGTGCAGCTGCATCCATGTCAGTGTTTAGCCGATCCATTAAACTTTCTTTGGTTACTCGATATTCAACTTCTCCTATAAAAGATTTAAATGTTAGCATCCCATTTATCATCAAAAACCAGTATCAATTTACATATTAGATGCAAATCTTGGTAAACAAGATGTAAATGAGCATTCTGAGTCGTAGAGTTTAAAACAATTAGAAAATGCCTAATATTATACCAAATCAAGTCAAGAATCAAAAGGAAAATTTGTAAATTTTAGTAACTTGCATTTAGGTATATCCGTATAAGGTCCTGGCTCTTTCACTCTTCTTGCTAATTAGTAAATGAAATGTAGTTAAATGGGACTTTTGACAGGTCAAAGCCTCTAGTGAGTTACATGAGTATACATGTTGAGCAACCAACCAAATACAATCATAGAAAAGATATATTAATTTGTGAGTATACATGTTAAGCAACCAACCAAATACAATCATAGAAAAGATATCTTAATTTGGTTACCTGCAAATGCAAATATACCCTAAAAATGAAATCAGAAATAAAGAAGTGGATACTTAATGAGGATGTCATGAAATTTCCAAACTACTGCTCCATGGAACTGGAAAGTTATAAGCTCACACTAATATAGTTCTTCTATGATATTTGATCCTAAAAATATTATCATATGAGAGAGTTCAGTACCTGGAAATGCAATAGAAAGATCTTATTGAAGTTTGAATGTTCACACAACTAAGATCATCACATGTAATTTTAAATTACACAAGAAAAACATCAGACTGAAGCAAAAGTATACCTGCAGACTGCAGTTATATACTTTGAAACTGCAGTTAT
Source organism: Asparagus kiusianus (assembly GCA_022839385.1). NCBI lineage: Eukaryota > Viridiplantae > Streptophyta > Magnoliopsida > Asparagales > Asparagaceae > Asparagus > Asparagus kiusianus. The sequence continues at coordinate 1,064,472 of BQKN01000834.1, forward strand.
ATACCTGCAGACTGCAGACTGAATCAAAATTTTGCGGTCAATGACATGTTCATGACTATAGAAATCATTCAACCCTTTCCCATTGTTATCCTCAACCCTCTTTTATTGCCTCTGCCCTTTCTCTTTTCTTCAAAAGCAGATGTCTCCCTTATAATTCATTAGGCTAATACAAACAAATTAAGGTTTATTTTCATTATGCATTTATTCTACAATGCCATACACGATCCTCCTTTAATCAAATAAAAAACACATGCCAACCGAACACAAAGCACCGATTCAAGTTTGTTAAGGGTGGGGTTTAATGTTATTACATATCAAATTCTTCAGTTTTGTAAATTGCAGAACAAGGGATGTCATATAAAACAGACATCTAAATGACCATATGCAGATCATGTGCAGCTAGTTGGCTGGAACATATACCGCTGAATAACTAATTAAAAAAAACAAAGAGTTGTTTTCCGACTGTTGGGGGAAAAGGGCACGTACCTGGGTTCGAGAGCCGGTTGAGGCGACGGCGGCGGCGGCGGAGGAGGAGGCGGAGGAGATGGCGGTGGGGAAATCCCGGCTCGGGGCTCTCGAGCTCGAGAACGGCGACAGAATTGGGGTCGCGGTCGATTAAGGGAAGGGGGTCGGAGAGGACGGAGGTGGCCCAGCTAGGGCTATCGAGCTCGAGAACGGCGACGGAGGTGGGCCCAGCTAGGGAACGACGACGGAGGAGCTGGCTCTCAAGCTAGAGAACGACGACGGAGGAGCGGGTGAACGACATCGGCGATTGAGCTCGAGATCGGAAGTGGTGTAATTCGTTCCCCTCTTTTGTTCCAGGAGGCGATAGGGGGTAATTTTGGGGTTGGGGGCTGAGGGGGGCTTATATAGCTGGGATAATTTTTGGGGTAATAGAGTTTTTGGGGGAAAATTACACCAACAAACTAATAACATCAAAGAGTTCACTCCAGTTCCAATTACCCCAACCAATAACACCAAACACTGGTGTTCCACAAATTATCCCATTATCCCCCAAATTACACCAATGAATTCATTTCTTAAAATTTAAAAACGAAATAAATATGAGAAATAGAAAACTATTGAAAACAAAAAAGAGTGGCACTACAAGCACACCCCCAACCACACCTTGGGGCACACCACCTCTCTCAGCTACAGTACACGGGGGCCGCTTTAGATTGTTTTAAAAATCTAAAGTGAGCCACGTGCACTGTAGCTGAAAGAGGGGGTGTGTCCCAAGGTGTGGTTGGGGGTATGTCTTTAGTGTTTTCCAAACAAAAACTTATGTGGCACATTGGGATTTTCTTGAAATATGAGGTGACAGGACATTTCCGATTTTTTCAGTAAACAAACAGACCCTAAAAGAGTAAAACAAATAACAGAAAGAGAAAGAATGCATTGAATACACAAGTGTATCCTGTTGGGGATGCACAACCCCCCTGATGCGATTTGGAAATAGAGATTT